>JAUMHP010056673.1:0-20346 GCA_032361065.1 Enteromius trimaculatus | reverse complement strand
CCGATCTCTTTAAAATTTTAGAAATAAATTAAAATAAACATATGCAAAATAGTTTTATATATGTGTATATATGTTTATTTATATATATATATATATATATATATGGGTGTATATATGTGTATATATATATATATTTTCTGTTTTTAGCCTTAACTCCAATATAATAACGACATGGTAACATTTCATAATTATTTCACATACAATAGATAGCACTGTCGAAATTAACAGCATTTTTATTGGAAATGGATTAAGTAACAGTATTTTTCATTATTAGTTCATGTTAATTAATGTGATCTTACTGTAAAGTGCAAATATAAAAAAAAAAAAACAATACAAAATACAGAAAAAGGAAATGGCATTTTTGCTGTGCGGTAAATAAGACTGAACATGCTTTAAACTGGAAAGCCACAAAGCGCTAATTTATTGAATCATTGTTATTCCAGGGTGATTATTCATGTTTATCGCATCACTTTGTTCATTTATTCTTCTTTTATAGGGGGGCGGGGTCTGTAAATATTACATTTCATCTGAAACAATGCTTTGGTAAGCGTCCAAAAGCACTCCATTCCATCTGTGAAAAACAATTTTCTTCACATTATGAAGCTTCGTGTCATGGATCATTTTCTGACACCTCAAAATAAGACTTCAAACAAGCCTGCGAGGCGTTTCCTGTCTGCGTCTCTCCCTTGTCAGGTTCAGATTTCCTCATTGGCGAGTTCCAGTCTATCAGCCCATTATACATGGTAGCGCTGGAAAAATAGGATTACGCGAGGAGATTGTGAGCTTTATCCCAATACCAATTTTATCTGGCTGGCTGATAAACTGCCGTAGCCCGGAGAGCAAAGGGAGCTAATGGGAGGGAGGGAACAGAGAGAAGTTGGACGCCAGGAGTCGCTTGGCTGTGGCTGGAAAGGTCACGGGTTTAGCGCTCTGTGCTAACGCTAACAGAAACTCATTTCAGAGAGCGGCCCGTTTGGCTCCAGGGCTGTGAACTACGCGGTGGATTGCTGTCCTAGTTTTGTCTGCAATTAGAAGTGTAGAATTTGTAAGTCTTTGGCAATGTGTCAAACTCGTGTCATAGGGTGGACCGATATGTCAGATGATGTGTGCAGGGTTAAAACTGTCAAGCAGCAGATATTTTCACTGATAATGATCAAACGCTGACCCATACAAACCCTTGACCCATATTATTTTATGATATGCTATAGAGGTCACGGTTAATGTATCGTCTCCTTCATGCATTAGAAAATATTCTGTTTATAATTTTGAATGACAGAAAATATTGAACATGCACTCTAAAAAAAAAAAAAAAAAAAAACAATTAATGGAATTAAATATTATTAGGGTATGTTATACAAGGAATTATAATTATTTTATTATTTTATTTATTTATTTTTTTCTCAATATTTTACTTTTTTTTTAAATTATTTCTACACTTGTTTTTCCACTTTAAGTAATATTTTAGCATTAATAATATTACTTATTTTAAATAAATAAATAATATATATATATATATATATATAAAATTCTTTTCACCAAAAAATGTTTAAAACAAAACATGCTTTTTTTGATGTTTTTAATTAATTTATTTATTTAATGCTCAAAAAATAAAATAATTTAAAAATAATTGCCTGACAAATAATATAAGCTTTTCATAATAACAATTTATAGTGAATTTATTTTAATGAAAGAATATCTGCCAGCTGAGTATAAAATAATAATAAAAATGTAAATGATTTTTAAAAGTGTCTAAGCTTGACCCCAGCACATTTCTCAAAGTATATCCTTTTTTTGTTTTATTGCTTCCTTCAAAATAAAGTGTATGTTTTAAATTGCCTTATTTTTGAAGGTTCTGAATGACCCATATATTGTATGTTGTGTGTAGTTTTATAGTTTTGCACCTCTAATAAGCAGATGTGTTGCATCAGTGAACGTGAGAGAGCGAGAGAGAGAGAGACGGGGTCGTATGAATCTAGGCCATTCGTTAATGGTAGAGTCACCAGTAGGCCGTGGCTTCACTCTGCCGCCTATCCAGACATTAAAAAGAATTTCAGATATACTCCATTTCTTTGAGGATGCACTTCCTTTGAGATGGAGCTCCTTTTGAGCATATCCAAAGTGTTTTTCTGGTACACGGACCACTCCACAATAATTTAAGCCACAGTACACAGATATGTGTACTGACCAGAATCAGACATTTGAACAGGAACCTCAGACCTTTTTAAAACCAGTCTATGGTAAACTGGCTCAATGTGAACCGTAGTGGTGGTGGTTTGACTAATATTGTTATTTTGAGCATAACAAATTTAAAAGGAACATCTGAATGTCTGAACAGACATCACATTCTTAGCTAAATATTTAGTGAAATGCTATTGTTTGTCATGGTTTACATCGATTTAGTTTATATTAATGAGCGTTTTTGGTTGCAGTTTGTGTACTGTTTATATATCCCAGTTGCGGTCACTGCTTAGGCAATGACTGCATTTACATTGCAGTACTGTTTTTTCCTCTGAAATTGGCAGTTTCTGACACTTTTTTTGCTTAATTTACATTTCAGTCTTTCTACTTAAAAGAAAAACCACAGTGTATTATTCAGTGTTTGTACGCTGCTAGAAATTACTGAGAAAAAATAGTTTCCAAGCTTTTTTTCAGTTAAATACTACTTTTTCATTTGTGTGCGTTTAGCTTTTCAATGAGCACAAAACGCAACATTGTTGCACAAAGTCTACCTGATTCACTGTAGTGAACTGGTTCGTTCGGATTGTTCAAAACGCTGTCTTTAACTCAGTAATACAAATGGGTTTATATTAATGACACCTTTTAGTATTTTAGTTGCAGTTTGTGACGTCTTCCGGTTGCTGTCACTGTATTTGGGATATTTGTGCCAGATATGAAAATACTTCATCTGATGGTTATAAAATAAGATATCGGTGTATCTCATTAGTTTCCTTGTAGCATAGCAGACTGCATTTTTAAAAGTGTCATTCATTTTCCGCGCATCTTGCAAAGCTCTCCATTTAAAATCGCTTCCTGCTTGCCACTTCTTTTAGCAGCCGAGCATCTGACGCTAATTCATCGCCGTATTCTTTAGCGATGCCATCATGCGTGCATCAGGCAAATGCGTCTCGCTCGTGCTGAATATCTGCCTCTTCCTCCGCAGCATGCGCCACTAACTGCACCATATTGCGGAGAGGCAGGCAGCCCATCACGGACGTAACTTTGATTGACAGTAAGTGTGCATATGTGTCCAATCTGCTCATCGGGATACGTGCTATCGTCATGATCTTTATTTATGTGTTCTGCTGTCGGCACAGTGCGAGCTAACTGCCCATTCCACACTAAATTAATTAGTTTGGCAGCCAGCCTGTGATGGAAAATTGGATCCAATATGGTATTTCCAGGGTGTTTCAATGTGGCATTCACTGGAGGGTGAGACAGACTTCAGATATTTGGGTCACACGGATTACACGTCTACATTTTGGGATTTTTAAACGCATCGCAGATCATTCTCTACATGCATTCACATTTCTGCCATTAACAAACACAGGCGTCCTTTTCTAAAAACAACAGTCGAAACCTTGCGAGCAACACCTATCCTGGCAGGGGTTCAAACTTGTGTTCCTCTTGAAAGGTTTTATCCAAATAAATAAATAAATAAACATCCTGGGAGAGAGGGAAAAGAGAGCGAGGGAGAAAAAAGGGACTACGGAAGTGCTTCCATCTCGCGTTGTTGTGCGTAAAATAAATCCTTTGTAGTGCATGCTCTTCTAATAACACGTCGGCTAATTAATAACTTCTACACAATTATAAATTAACTTCGGATCAGGACTCCGGCTTTGCATATGATTTCCTATAATCGCTAAAGCTACTGCGAAAACATGTCTCATATCAAGCGTAACTTTCTTATTTAACACAGACAGACAGGGTTCTCATCGGGTTTAAACGTACAGCAAATTATCTCTGCTGGGACCTGGAGGGAAAGCCAAAAATCACAGCAGTAATTTTTTTTAATTTGAAATAGTCATTTTTGGATTCGTCCTTTTTTTTTTTTTTTTTTTACTCTCTCTCTCTCTCTCTCTCTCTCTCTCTCTCTCTCTCTCTCTCTCTCTGAGTGAGCTTTGATGGAATTAATCTTAATATTTTAATATTATTACTGCAGTAAGAAACGAGGAGAGCTGTCACTAATTCAGCTCGGAAAAAGCAGGCCTCGGCGTGTAGGAAATGATCATAGGTGGCTCTGCATGCAGCTCGTTTTCTGGCACCTCGCTGGTGGAGAGACGCTGGATCCATAATCAAACTCCTCCGTAATTAAAGGTGTAGAGAAAGCAGACGAGAGCGGCATGACATATCGCCTGACTCCTCAAATTCCTCTGTGGCTTTTCAAAGGATACTCCTTTAATATGGAGATTATGCTTATGTACTTGTCTTCACTTGAAAGGCGTTTTCCTAATTTACTTATTAATGACATGTAAATCTATTTATACTGAGGGCCTCAACTTTGAGAAAGCGCGCCCGTCCCGTTCGCCGTAAAATCCGCCGGTTTGAAAACACAGGGAGGGAGGGAAGGAGGGGTGGATGAGCCCGGCCTCCCATTCTTGTTCCGTTAAAAATTTATACAGTCCATGTTAAATTTATTAATATTGCTTGCTGTCATTCACTTTGCTGCGCTCTAACTGAAATGCGACTTGACAGCAAGCACATTAAAGATGTATGTCATTGTATTCAACGAAGATTAATGAAGCTCTGTAAAAGTAGCTGTGTAGGAGAGACGGCGGGAGTGATCAGAATTTGAATTCGCTGAATTAAACAAGGCCCAGTGCCGCACAGTTTAACATGCATGTGGGATTTTTGCGCAGTGAGGAGGTTTAGAGAGAACTAGTGGTATGTATGCAACTGTAAAAGCCTGTGCATTGCTTTCATTCAGGCATCTCCCTATACATTTTAACTCGCTAAGCAAGATTCTCTTCAAACTGTTGATCCTTTAGAACAGAATTGATCTGGAAGGGAAAACTGGCCATAGAGGAAGAAATGTTATTAATATGCATTATAGTGCCTCTTGTGGAAGTGTTGAGAATTCAATGCATACTCGGAGCGCTGTAGTTCTCACATGAACTCACTATTGTTTCTAGAAGCAGCATTTTTTAGCATGTTGCTACACGCAGTAAGGACTTATAGTTAGATTTTATTTTTTATTTCAGCATTATTTTTATACCAATTATTAATTAATTAGATTTTGTTTTCATTTGAATATCACTTTTAATTTGAATACATTTTGTTATATGCAATTTGACACACTTCTGTCATTGATATATAATTGTTACTGATATTATTTTTTTAATGTTTTTTTATTTTAAGTAGTTTGGGATTTTATACATGTATATATAATTGATTTTATGTTATTATTATTATTATTATTATTAATTATGTTATTTATTTAAATGTTGCCTTCACAAGTAGCTGAAATAAACACACAAATATATATCATTTTATTTTGAGTAACAATATTTATTTTATTATTGCTTACTAATGTTAACATCTAATGTTAGTACTTGAGATTAAACTTGTTTCATTTCATTTAGTTGCCATTTCAGTTTTTCATCTTTAATTTATTTCTGTCTAATTTATATGTTATTGCATTTTAGCTTTATTTTAATGAGTGTTAGTTAACAATTAACCCTCTGTTTTTTTTATTATTTATTTAAAATATTTGATGAAATAAGAGTTGAAATAGTACTGTCAGCAATAAGCTCTAATTAACTCTGATTCGTTTGATATACAGGAAACAGGAAGTCAAGGTAAATGAATTGAATTATGGCAAAACAATGTTTTGTTGGATGTGTACCAGGTCAGATATTTTATGCCGTGCCATTTCATGTCAGTATTGAAAGTGCAGTATACAGTAAAAAAAATTGTGTGAGTAAATACAGTATGTTAGTCTGTTGTTCTGGAAACAGCCCTTGTCTTAATAATTTTCTTATAGCTGCTCATAGACGTGAACATAGACATTTTCTTATGGCTCTCATAGACATGAATAACACCTAGACTTTTTTTTATCTGTAAAAATCAAGCATTTCAGGAGAATGGTGCAAGTATGTCTTGCAGGAATGAGCAGTAGAGTATATTTCACTAGAGAGAGGACATCTCCATCGCTGTGGAGTTGTAGATGAGTGGCTCTCTCTCAGACACGCTCACGTTGAGCTCTAGCGCTCCTCTTTCCCCAGGCGCTCCGTGAGCTGATGTCATTTCCCCTGCAGCTGGGATGAGAAATTCACATCAGTGCTCGGGTGAAGTCCTTATGAAACCATGTTCATATCTCAGCCGTTCGCCTCCTGCATGCAGCTAGATGTTAAAACAACAGAGAAGGGCTGGGGTAGATTTCACAAAGAGTTCAGATCTTCTGTAGACCGAATGTCAGCTGGTTAACATGCTCATCTGTCAGCATGAATAATATTTCTCTATAGAGAAGAGTATTCATGAGTATGCATATCTATCCATCCATCCAGATTATTATATATGATATATAAAAAGTATACAATTATATCTATCTATCTGTAAATAACATTTAACTAGCAAATATTTTATTTCATTATAGTTCATTATCGTTTACCAGTTTTTAGAAGCACTTCAAACCATGAAACTTTGTATCAATTTTCTGCCTTTTGAGTAAAATAGTCTTTTATTAATATTTTTTCTGTTTTGACAGCATAGAAGCCTGTTTCTGCCACTGAATGTAAAATAATAAAAACAATAAAACAAATAATAAACAGGAAAATAAATGTAAGAAAACAAATTTTAAAAGTTTATATCTCAAATCTGACATTTCTGACCTTTTTTTAATTATGATATCTACATTTGGAATTCTGAGAAAAACTGTATTTTATATACAGTATATGCATTTCTGTTTTATTAATGCAACAACTCATCCTGTGTTAACAGCCCCTTAGAAATTGCAGTATATGTTGCTACCTACCTTGTAAAAGAGTTGGAGAGAAGGGGAAAAAAGGAGAGAGAGAAAGAAAAGCCCTTTGGGAAGCAATAAAATGATTCTTCTGGCGTGCACTCCCTCAAATCATTAAACTCAAAGATTAAACACCCTCTCTACAAACAGCTGATTGTGTTTTTGCAATTAAGATTGCTCTAGAAAATCAAAACAAAGCAACATTTGCTGTTTACTCAGCACAGCGAGTAACACACACCAGCATATTTTCATACGAGAGAATTAAAAAAAAAAGTATTTACAAAGCTAATTTGGTCTAATGGGAAGCAGCGTGAAGCAAGATGACCAGTACGAAGAAAGAGGGGGAGAGAGATGGTAGAGATCTTCAGGGCAGGAGGGCCACTCTTTCCCCAGTGCAGATGCATAATGCAAAGTTAGTGTTTCTAAGACGTTTCCTCCAGATAGATGGATCTGATAGATCTAAAGCAAAGGCAGTTAAACAGCTGGGCACCGTGGTGTACAGTGAGAATATCACCACAGATAGAGCGGTGAGCATGTGAAGGAAAGTAAATTTAACCCAGGTGAGCATCCATTTCAGGTCTTTAAACTGGAAGACCACTGAAGGTGCATTTAGCGCAGTAAAATGAATGCTTTTTTATTAAGCCTGAGCCTGCGTTAAACAGCATGACAGCAGGAGAAGAAAGAATTCTTGATGAAAAGACTGAGAGGATTGATGTCCCTTTAAAGGGTGAGTTCACCCCAAAATGAAAATGGTGTTAAGTTAGTTAGTTACTCACCCTCATGTCTTTCCAAACAGAGATTAAGATATTTTTGATGACATCAGAGAGCCATCTGACCCTCCATAGACAGCAAACCTTGAAACGAACCCAGATCCAGAAACATGGTAAAAACATTGGTAAAACAATCCATACGACACCAGCGGCTCCACTTCAGTTTCGCGATGCTCGGAGAATACTTTTTTTAGAAATCATAGTATCCACAAGAAGAATGGTTGTGCAAATTATAGTTTTTTTTTGTGCTATTCTCCTAGCTTGGCCAAGCTGAAATTGAGCCACCGATGTCACATGGGCTGTTTACAGGGGTTTTTACTATGTTTCTGGATCTGGGCTCATTTCAGTGTTGCTGTCTATGGAGGGTCAGAAAGCTCTCTGATTTAATCAAACATATCTGTATCTGTCTTGCAAAGCTGAACAAAGGTCTTACGGGTTTGGAATGGCATGAGCATGAGTAATTAATGACAGCATTTCATTTTGGAGTGGACTAACCCTTTAAAATGGCTTACCGTTATATTTGAAATGCAGTTGCACAAGAAGAAGGTCAAAGGAAAGTCTGAGTATTTTCTCTGGGAAGAGCATTCGAGATAGTTTGCGGTCAGTCTGAGGAAACATTAATCACTGTATTTTTCAGTTTCTGATCTAAAAATGCGGCTGTTAAATGCTTGTTTCCCTTGCGAAGCCAATAAATTAAATATTAGTAAACTACATATTTAAATTCCTTCCCCAGGCAGTTTTTTTTTTTCCCCAGCATGTTTTGCTATTCTTGTGTACTATAATATTCACCATCCCATTTTCAAACTAATGGCTTGTTACAGCTTGGTTTTGCATTCCATTTGCTTTTCCTCCAGATTTCTTTATAAAACAAATTGCAGTGGAGCTCTGAAGGGAGAAGAGAAAGGAAATTGAAACTTTCTGAGGAACACGTCATTTTGCGAACATTCACCCTTAAGCGATCAGGAACGTCAGAATAATTTTGGTGTTTATTGAGGCACGTAGCCGTCTGCGCGCATGGCTGATATTAGAGGAGAAAACCATTGATTTCAACCTCAAATATCTCATTTGATTATTTGATTTGAATGCGACTATGCGTTTTTAATCTCAAATGTGTATAATTATTTATCAAAAAAAATATTTAGATTTAATTTAAGCATGTCATATCCTTAAAGCTGAAGACCATTATAGGATTTACAGTAGCTGAAACACATTCATAATGTATGAATGTAAACAAACTTCATCTTTAATTATATGTATTGGAATCATTGAGAAATTATTAATAACTTTCTAAGCTCATAAGATGGCTCATGCAAACAGGGGCAAATCATTTCAGTGAGAAGAGACATTTTAGGCCAAAGATTCGTTTTAAAAGAGAATGGTTTTGTGTTCTTAAAAAAAAGACCTTTTTGGGTCTAAACTGTTAACAAAACTATTTAAAAGGAATATCAATCTATATTTGTTACAGTCGTGTGAGCCTTTTGTAGTTAAGTTAACAATGACCTTAGCTTCCAATTATCACATAAATAAATAATTTGAACACTATTTCAGTTTATCTACTTCAAATTTTGTTGAATTCTTTGTATTGCTTTTTTAAAATCAAATTTACTCTGTTTGAATGAAAAGTGAAAATTGTTTCAGAGTAAATCATAAATCACTTTTTTATCCAAATCTCACCAAAAAAAATCAAAATCACATTTCATCCACAAATGAAAAAACAAATATATAAATAAATAAAAAACACAAACATTAAATAATAATAATAATAATTAGAATAACAATGTAAAACAAAATGCAGTACTGTAATGCTACAATTACTGTATAAATACTTGATTTTATTTTGAGGTGAAATATGACCTGGGCACGATCTTGACAGGTTTCAATCTTTCATCAATGTTTAAATATATAAAGTCCAAATCGAGCATTTTATTGATTGTAGTCCCTTTATACTACAGATATATACCTTTCTGTGCTTCTCTCCTGGAGTAAAACTATAGAATATTTTATATGAATCATCAATGGACAATACATTCTTTCCAGATGTCTCAGAAGAAGGTGAAACTGTGAGAGGAAGGGAAGGTCTCGGCAGCGTCAGTGTGAAAGCATGTGAACCGGCACAAGGGAATTTGTGGATCTGTAGTGAACTTTCAAATCAATTCTATGCATTAGTTATTATCAGTGGCTTTGATAGACACCAGACTTCACCAGACGTCTGCTCATTACAGGGGGCATGATACTGTCTGACCAAATCTACAGAGAGTCAGAGAACGAGAGCGATTGTCTCACAGGTGAAGAGGTGAGGCGGCACTAATTATGGGTTTTGTGCTCAGTTTAAATAAAAAGGAAATCTTTATAATACAGTAGCATATTAGAATGTTTATTATTACTGTGCATTTCCTATTACACTCAATATGATGATGTTAACCTTTAAAATATACCCAAATCATAATAATGACATCATATTTATTAAATCAACTTTACTGTAAGTAAAATTTCTGATATTTTATTAATCTGATTCATTTATTTGTTTTGCAAAGTAAAGTAAACCATCAGTAACATCCAGAGTATTAATGTGGTTTATATTTAATTGTATACTTGTGTTATAACTGTGTTCTTACGTTACATGTATCATATGTGTTTTATATTTAATATTTAATCTAATGCCTCTGTTATATATGTTTTGTAATTTTTAGGAGATTATTTGTTTTGTTTTATTCATTTGGTTTGCAAAGTATAATAAATATGTTGTATTTTATTTTAGTTAATGCTATTTTATTTAGTTCATTTAGTTTGCATAGTAAAGATATTTTAAAATAAAATATTTTTTGTTGTTGTTTTGTTCATTTAATTTTCAAAGTATTTCATTGCTGTGGCATCCAAGAATTTTAGATTATTTTTTTTATTTTATTTTGTTTTATTTACTAAACTTATTTTTTATTATTATTTATTTTATTTACTTGTTTTGCAAAGGGAATTATGGCAAGGTTAGCCAGCACTCAATCACCTATTTACCACTAGTCAATACCCTGACTATATTTGTGTAATAACTGAAGTTGAGAACAAAGACACGTTTGAATGGTGATCAGTAGAGAAATATGCTACAAAATGGTGTAGTTGGGATACATAACCACTAGGACTTACTAGACCATTCTTAACCAATCTCGGTTGTATTGGCCTTAACAAACGTCTTTAGACACTACAGTACATTCTGAAGCTACTGCACGGAGCTCAAACTAATTCACACTAAACTGCATCTAAACAGAGTTTGACAAAAATCAAGCGATCTGCCGCGAGGGGAAACGGCACACATCGCCGCAATTAGTTATGCAAATGCCTAGCTGTGATTTCCAAAAGTTTCCTTTCATAACGTGACGGGAGATGGCAGAGCATTAACGAGGAGTGAGATATCCTCCAAGACGCCGGCATTATCTTCCAGGACAGAGGGCGCAAATTCCCTCTCTCAGGTGGATGATTAAAATCAATTAAATCACTCCAGCGACGTCAGCCTAGGGATTCTTCTGACGAATGAAATTATGCTAAGAAAAAGGAGGGAGCGCGAGAGCTAAAGAAACGCTGGTGCTCTCCCCAGGCCTGTCTCAGCATCACTCTCCCCCACAAATGAGATTAAAATGTGCAGCGCAGGGATTTCAAAGGGATATTTTCCATAAGAACATGAAAAGTCCTCAGAAGCCAGTGTAAAGAGACCTGAAAGCCTCTAGTGGGAAACCCTGTCAGCCAACCCCCATCTCACACCACCGCTGCCAAAAGTTACACCAACACGCTCTCGTACTCCCTCTCGCAGCTTGTTAAGATAGAAATAAACACGAACGCACCCGTCTCAACAAACATTACCATATCCACCTCAGTCTGAGTCAAACAGCCGTGACATGGAGCCAAACAGGGCCGTGTTGAGGCCGCTTCCTCCCCGTGTGGCATTGACAGTCGTCTGATTTCCCTCCGTCACTCGAGCTATTGTTCTGTTCATCCAGGACGACCCATGGACGTCAGCTGAGGAACACGAACACAACCGAAACGCTATGTCAGTGCGACACTTGTTTCTGTTTGACAAGAAGAGAGTCAAGTCAACAGGGAGGAAATGAGCCCTGTTACACATGATTCAGCATTGCAGATTATTGCAGATTTAAAGGGATAGTTCCCTCAAAAATTACACTTCTGTTTATTACTCCCTCTCATGTCTTGTGGCGGCGGACGGTTTCTTTTGTTTCTTCAGGCTCAAAAGTATTCTATATTCAAGTATTGACCCCCTGATGTCTCTTGGACTGTTTTAACGTCCTTACTGTGTTTCTGGGCCTATATGTTTCAGTTGCATAGCTGTCAAAAGCTCTCGGATTTCAGCAGGTTCTTTAATCAATATCTTAATTTGTGACCATAACACTAGTATATTTACACAGTAAATATATCAAAACATACTTTTTGATTAGTCATATCCATTGCTAAGAACTTAATTTGGGTAACTTTAAAGGTGATTTTCTTACAATTTGAATATTTGGAAAAAAAAAATATTATCTCTGCCAAATATTGTCCTATCATAACCAACCAAACATCACTGGAAAGCTTATATATTCAGGAAAAAAAGACCCGTGTAACTTGTTTTGTGGTATAGAATTATCTCTTATGATGGTTATTTAGACTAAAACTTAGCTCACACTCCTTTGTCCTTTCCCCTAACTTGTCTCACTCCAGCTCGTCACATTTTGATGCTTGGTCAAGACCCTTTTGTGTCACTTTTTGAAGCTCAAGGTACCCCTTTTTAGTCCCTTTCCGATGTGAAGGGTCCTCTGTTGTTTTAAATAGGAAACCCTTAGCAGACGTGATATTTTTTTTTATTTTATTGTCATAATTAAAAGATATATTGGGTAAAAGCATTGGCGTTATTGCATATACTGTATGTAGGGGGGATTTTGTGAGGGGGGATCAGTCTTTTTGTCACCTTGTTTTTGTTAAATCACGGGCTTTGTATTACTTTTTGGAACTGATTTTTTGGCCAAACTGACCCGAGTTTATGCATCTCAGTGTTTGAGTGAAGAAAACATTTATTGATCATTTTGGCAGCGTGCACTTAAAAAGCAGACTTAGTTTACAAAAGGCTGTTGCTACACTTCAGCTACCTGCCTCCATTCAGTGGCCACCTTTAGGATCCAATTAGTTATTATTTGATAAAGTAGATTTAAATGACCTACTTTCTTCTTATTACCCAGTTTTACTTGGAAAATATGTAAGTAAAATGGGGTTTTGGGCCTCAAGGTCAGCAATGAAATAGCATTTTATGATGTTACAATACATTTCTTTCCATATTATGATGTGCTTTTTCTTATGTGTTTTAGATAAAAGCAGATCTTAATGCCAGTTTGAGGCTGGTTTTGTTAGAAGAAATGGGGTAACGATTGGAGAAGTCACTCCAGAGAATTTGTTTGACCAAAAGTTTGACTTTTGACTGAAATTCTTATCAGATGAATTTAGAAAACAGATATATTTCCATTTCGTTTCAACACGCACTAAATGCATCTTGTTTTCTTTCTCCATCTTTTAGCAAATTCTGATGTTTTAACTGGAAGAATTGACAATCTGGTGCTGCTTTGCCGCAGATCACTTTTAATTCTACGTTGATTTGTTCATCAACATGAACCTGTATTTTCTTTTTCCTATTCTTGTGCAAACACATTACTTTTCCCAGTAAACGTAATCCCATGGCCTATGATAGTTTGAACAAGTTAGCAGCACTTCTGAAGGCAAAACATCATTACAATTATGCCCAAAAATATTTTTAGCGAGTAACTCATCCAACAGTGTTTGTGCATGCCGAATTAAGAGAGGCATTCAGACTTCCCTCCTTTTTCCCAGGAAATAGAAAAATTGTTTGCTAAGTCCTGAGTATGGTTTTTTCTGACCTTCCACAAAGCCCCTAAGTACATCTTAGCAACATTCAGATTTTTCCTGGCAAATGGACAAATCCCATGCTCTTGCAAGGGACCCTATATGGCCTTTTCTACTTAAACCAGTAAGCAATTCACTAAAACCATGCAGAACGTCTTTGCAACCCCTTGACAACCACCAACAACAGTTTTGCATGTTCAAGCAGGCCTCAGAAAATGTACACATGGAGTTACACATATTACTTGAGTTAAAGCTTTGGTAAAGCAGCATGTGCGTCGTAGCCGCAGAGATTTGTAGACTGTTAGTTTAAATTGGCAGAAGGCAGTAAGACAGCGGCGTCATTTACGGCAAGGAAGAGAGAAAGAGCGCGTGCCGGGGTCTATTTCTCAGCAGGCGCGGGAATCTTTGCACTCCTGGAATAATGTAATAAATGATGTTCTGTAGAGTGCACTGAGTGATCACATTTGGACGTAGAAAGATGATAAATGTATGTTGAAACAATGTAAAACTGTCTGAACAGGGTATTGTCAGGGATTTCTGCCTGCTGCGCTTTTGCAATAACCGCCCATATCCCTCTTTGAGCTGTTCAGATCTATTTAATGCCTTATTATCTGAAAAATATACAGCACGTATTGCCTCAAACTCTGGCAGGCCTTTGTCTCCTGACAAATTTACCTATTCTGGTGATGCGTTTCAGGAGCGAGCCTCTGTCAATCCCAGTTAAAGACAGCATCCCCATCTTTCGGCGGAGCAAAGCTTTTGATATAGAGCCGGGCCGTAAAGCTTGAAAGAGAAGAAATATATTCAGGTACCCACGCTCGCCTAGAAAAGCCTGTCTGAGAAACGGTGTATTGAAATGCCTAATTAACTGACGGCGTCCAGTCAATTCGCTTTGCTAAACCTGCAGATCACCTCAGCTGAGGGGCCGTCTCTGGGGCTCGTTTGACATGCACACTTTTTACGGCCCCTAAGAACGATTCTAGCAGGCGAGGCTTTGTGCCGGATGGAATCTCCCCACCTCCGATAAGTCCATGTATCTTCTTTTATTGGAGTATGAAGGGGAATGCCAATGAAATTTTTATTCGGGCTGAATTTCAGACGGACAGTGCGAGCTCCCACGGGGCGGGCAGAATGCTGCCCAGACGCGAGCAGCGCGGGGCAAACGGATCCACAAAAAACGGCAAGGGACGAATCAAAGGAGGAGGGAGATGTTCCGTTTCTCTGTTTGCTCTGCCACTGGGAGCTGTTACTCATGTATTGTGAAGAGTTTTGCTTCGCCTGCTGTTTTTTTTTTGACAAACAAAAGCAACTGACTACTTTCCTGCCTTTCTGTTTGTTTGTTATTTATTTATTACTTTTTTTATGCACATATGTTTTGTTACTTTGATTTCTTGCTTATCCCATTAGAATACATAGACAGAATTTCATGCATATTTTTACAATTATTTATTTTATTAATTTGTCATTTATTTATGTATTTAATGTTTCAGGGGTTTTTTTGTCTTATTTATATTCCATATTTTGGCTATTTATTTATTTTTTTACTTTTTTTTTTTTACACTTTTGTCTCTTATCTTTATACATTTCTATTCAACATTTATTTAGTTATTTTTTTATTATTGCTTTAGTTTCTAGTATCTACAGTATATCCCTTTTTTATAATTTTTCTTTATTTTAAAAAATATATATTAATACCAACATTTATGTATTTGTTTTCTGCTGTTTTATCTTTTTAAATCTCTCTTATTCATTTGTTTTCCACTTTTTTTTTTTACATTTTAAAATTTAAATTTTAAACTTTACTTAAAGTTTCAGTTTTCTAATATTCTTATCCCTTTTTATAATTTTTCAGTTAGTTTAGTTATTTAGTTAAGTAACTTGCCATAAAAGATTTATATATATATATATATTTTGTTTAAACTCTTTAAACTTTGTATCAATATGGCATGTATGTTCCATATTTTTATTTTACATATTTATTAATTTTAGTTTTTAACTCGTATATTAATATTAAAATATCCCTTTAAAAACAAAATGGTAAAATAATCAAAGACACTCTAATTGAGGAACATCTGACATATGAATAGAAAAAACGAATGCAGGAAAAGATGAGTGTTTTGACCCACGTAAGTGTTTCAGGTTAATAAGGATATTTTTCCAGCTTTATCTGCTGTATTCTTTTTCCTAACTGACAGCTTTCATTTTATATATCTCAGCCCAGATTTGATTATTACTTAAACCTGTCACCTTAAATTATCATTTTAATAGTAACATCAGTATGGCAGGAACATGTCATTAGTCTTAAGAGCAAAGTATGAATCGAGTTTTATTTCTTCCATCTTAAGCAAGGCGACATGGCTCCGTTTGCATTCAGCCGGTGATTACATGTCTAATGAAAACTATCTCAGTTGAATTTCCAAAGTAAATGCAATTTAAATATCTATTTATCTGTCTTTGAGAGTGGCTTTGAGCTATTAGTTCATGTGAACAGGTCTGGCCTGTTAATTTCTGCCTCTCCTTGAGCTCAGACGCAGACAGGGAGGGACACCGTTCCCCCAACGCCACCCTCAAACTCAGCAGTGGAGATGAATAATGCAGTCCGACCAACCCCCATCATACACACAGGCGGCAGGGCCTGGAGCGCCGCGGGTTCAAGTGTACGCACTTGAGGGGCACCGCCAGTATCAGCGCACAATTATCTGGTGAATTTGTACACTTTATTACAGGAGCTCCACTGGGCAAATAGTGTCACAACACAGAGACTGGCCCTTCAAAAGCATATTTAGCTAATAAGAGCAAATTAATTAGACTAGAATGAGCTTAGCAAGGGACACTGGCGGGCAGCGAGCGTGTGTGTTTGATACAACACAGCCATGATATCTCAAATCCAACATTAGACTGACTAAGAACAGCTACACTCACAGAAAAAAGAGGTACAAAATCTGACACTGGGGCGGTATGCTTTCTAAAGGTACTAATATGCACCATTTCAATAGAAAAATGCACCTTTTAGGGGTAAATAAGATATAAAAATGTTACCTTTTGCATCGCAATGTGTAAACTGGTGCTATAGAAACAGTTAAGAAACACCTCTAGCCCACAGATTTTGTACTCTTTTTGCACACACACACGTCCATTCACCATCAATGTGAATATGAAAACTGTTTTACCAAATACTAGCTTATATTATCATATACATCATTTTTACTGCTGTCTTTAAAGATTCACTGCTATTGGCTTAATTGGTTGTGTTCATCTGTAACCAGTGACAGGAAATGTTTGAGAAAGCCTTTGAAAATTATATTTATTTTTGCAATTTCATTTGATGCTGATGATGGAGAAATCACCTTAAATGTTAACAAAAATGTCCTCTAAAAATGAATTGCAACACAATCCATGTGATCCTCATGCAGTCTTCAACTGTAAGTATTATTGAAAAATGTATTATAGAATACTATTATATTATTTGTGATTTTAACATTGATAAGGAAAGATTTTAGAAACTGTTCATCTTTTAAAATAACGGTGAAGGCAATATGGTAAAGGACACCAATGTTTAAGAAATAGTTGCATTTATATAATTTATATAAACTATTATAAAATTATTTTCTGTTGCTTTAAAATTCTGCTATAACCTTGTTTCCAAATACTTCTGTAATCTTGCTTTTTAACCATAACTGTATGTATGTAAAGATAGATAGATACATGATAGATTAAACTAGATATATAGAATTTACTGATTGAGCTTAGTAATATAAAGATAGATAAATATATTCTTGTGGCTAATTCTGATCTGATCAGAATTTAAAGTATTGTTTAGTTTAGGATTCGCATTTGAGTTCTGTTTATTGTTGCATTGAACTTTAGAACTAAAGGTAGTGATTTCACATTATGTTGAAAACTCTTTGTCAAATGCCAGGCTTTGACATTTGGTATTTGCATTAAAGATGCGCTGCGGTTGTTCTGCATCCACAGGGTCCCGGGGTCTCTTCCTGATGGGTCTGGACTTTACGGCCACTGGGACTTTTGCTTAAAACTCTTAACAAACAGAGGTAAAGATGTGATGAGGGACGCTCGGGCTTCACCTTCATGCTCTATCATGTGAAAGTCTGCTAACCTCATCACACAAACACACACACACACCCATCCCGTCTCGCAGTCTTAAATCAAAGAGCGGCCACATGGCTGATGGTTGTTTGACACGCTGAGCTCTTGTCACTGCTGAGTCAAAGTTGCTGGTCTGGTGTCCTTGTCTTATTCCCTTGTGTACAATCACTTCTTAATCTGTCCACAGGGCACGGATGCCCCCCTCACCGCCGGGACATGCATACTGAACACGGCCTCAACAAATACACCCTCAATGGCACGCTTTGTCACAAATACACTTTAGACACATGCAGTCTGCTACTTCTGTTTCTAAAAGCTGTTATAATCTGTACCCTCAACCCCCCACCCCTCCAAAAACTCATGACAATTTGGTGAATCTCAAATTGAAAAAGTGAAAATTATTACACAACATAAATGTTTTATTTATATATATATATATATATATATATATATAAGAGAGAGAGAGAAACAACTCTTTAAACTTTTTAAACTTTTTTTTAACCACTTCTCTTAATTTAATGTAAAGTCCAATTCAATTTTAAGTTGATGTACTAAAATAGATAAAAATTACAGAAAATGGACTTTAACTTAACTTAAATGAAAATGGAAAATAAAGAAATATTTTTTCAGCATATTTATAAAAACTATAATCTTATTTTAGTTATACTAAAATATCACTTATATCTGTGTATAAATATCTGAGTTACACATATTCCAATGTGTGTGTATATATATATATATATAGATTGATAGATAGATATATATATATATATATATATATAGATTGATAGATATATCTATCTATCTATTTTATTTTGTTTAGTTTTTGTTACATTTGTTACAAATTGTTATATATAATATTATTTTCTTCTAAATGTATACATTTATACAGTATGTCTAAATGTGTCTCTTTATATACTAGAAATAACTAGTCAATTTCACAAACAATTACAAAAAATAACCTAAAATAAACAACATTTTGTAGTGGAAAGAGATGTAAAAATGTATTAATCTTACAACTTTGAACAATAAATATTGGAAGTTAATTAGTTATTTTTAAATAGCGCGAGAACCACTGTTGATTCAAAATCCATTTATTTATTTTTGCCTTAGCTGCACAATATCAGAGAGACATAAAGGGTGCGAGTAGCTTTTTGATGTGGAAAGAACCATATGTGATATTGTGTGACCAGCAGACCCCAGTTCAGAAAACACTATCAAACTGAACCTTGTTCTGCAGCAGAAGCTCTAGACAATGTCGAGATCAGTGCCGCTACCGTGTAGCGATAAAGCAAGATCCACTTTCTTACAATTATTCAATGCTTCTGGAACGAGTTGCGATTAATGGTGTGGCTCTGAATGTCATTTAATCAATCCTTCTGACTCTGTGACCTTGACTCGTGTGGCAGTGGCTGTATGTGAGGCCTCAGCCTTCCGCGTGATTCTGTCTCCACCGAAAGATGTATCGAGCTAAGGCTGTCTCACATGCATACAGTTTTGCTCTTTTAAAAGAAATGTGGGACAATATAATGTCATTGTCTTGTCAAAGCATGAATTATTCTGCCCCTCTCTGCCACAAAGCTTTCATTTCCCAGTCTTCGCTCTCAAAAAGCCCGGAATCGCTTTGCCGTTTCTTCTCCTTTATTCATGACAAACTTGCATCGAAACTTTAAATTAATTATGAAAACAAAAAATATATTTAGTTCCTGCCTGAGAATCCCCCGTACCCTAACAATGCCCCCGGTGCGGCGTTCTGTCACAAAATCAAAATGAAAGACAAATGGAAAGACTGAAGGCAGAGCATGGAGAGTTCCTCTCCCAAACTTAACCTCATCATCTCAAGAACAAAGGTGACGGAACATCAAAACAAGGATGGGACACGTCGCTGATGTATTTTTCCACTTGATGAGCGAGTATGAAAAGTCTTCTTCTGACTATCAAACATATAGATAGAAATATATTTATTATTATTATTATTTTCCGTGGGCACGTGTGATGGGAAGTCTGCAGGGAGGAGGGGCGCCGATACATTTTTAATTTGCTCAGCGAGGACGAGGCTTTGCTGCTCAGATGTTTCCTGCGTCTCAAAGCCGACTTCAGCTCAAATCCCACGTGGTCCGAGGAAAACAATCAAAGTGATGAGCAAAATCCGAGCATCCAGTGTGACGCTGTGAAACCCAGCCGCTTTGATGGAGGCAAATGACAGATATTCCCCAACCATTGTGTGATTTCTGCAGCACCTGTGATTGTGATGTAGTCTAGCGTGGACGCAAAGCTTCCCTGTGATGATTGCTTATTACGTCTTTAAAAAGTTTTTGGGCAGAGTGCCGTGTTACTTTTTCTTAGCACCAAGAAATGAGCTTACACTGTTGTCTGACTGAATCCTCTCTTGTTGATGTTGTTCAGCGAGTGCATACGATCTTAATTTCTGTGAAAATGTCTTGTCAGCTTTACTCAACAAGTGTCTGTTCAGGGAATGTAAGGCTGCTGAGTGAAACAAGCTAATTGATAAAATGCTAGGCAATTTATTATCATTGCATTGTATTGTTAAATGCAGTGTGTGTGTGTGTGTTCATGCAGTTACATAAAAAGAAAAATGAATTCAAAAATGTAAATAAA
>JAUMHP010056496.1:3659-20392 GCA_032361065.1 Enteromius trimaculatus | reverse complement strand
CTGAGTCGCGTGAGATCTTTGCTCATGGAGTGGAGGACAGTGAAGAGCTCGCGCACCGTTTTCTTCTGTACAGTGGATTACAAACCTAAAACGCCCTATTGCCATCTGCTGTTTGCACGAAGCAGACAAGAATCACAGAAAATAAATTATTGTCAGTGTATTTGAACTGTTAAATTTTTTTTGAGTACTTGTTGGACAGGACATTAGGCCTGCAATACAAATAAAAAGAAAAGAAAGAAATAAAAAACATGGTAAAATAAAACAGGTAAATAAAATGACTGTGTTCTACCTTGGTGTCGAAATTCTTAAATATTAATATTTACAAAATGATTATCTTATTAATTTATTGTTCCAGTGTTTGTTTTGTCAAGACTGGACTATTGCAATGCTCTCTTCAAGCATGTATAATATCATATCAAGCCCAACCAATCCAGAATGTGCCAGCAAGATTAGTCTTTATCGAGCCAAAGAGCATGTCATCAGTTTGCACTGGCTACCAACAGCTGCTTGCATCAGATTCAAGGCACTGGTGTTTGTCTTTGTATCAATATTAGAGTCTTTAACTCTAGCTCTCTCTGTTTCTGTTCTACCTACCTTTTAATTATTTTTCTTTATTATTAACACAACTGTCCTAGACTAACCAAGACCTATCGCATCACTTACATATTGTTGCTCTTTTGATGGTTTGATTGCTTTTTGCCCTCAAGTCACTTTAGATGAAAGCATCCAGTAAATGATTAAATGTAAATATAGTGCAAGTGTATTAATAGTAACAAGTAAATGAAAACGTTAATGCCACCTTCTGCTTTAATATTTCCTTCTGGAGAAGCCTGAATGTTTTGAATTTGGTCAAGGTCCAGCACACTTCTGAATGGTCGGTGCCAGTTTTATTAGGTGTTTATTAGGTGTCACTTTATAATGTCTTATTGTAAGTAAATTATTGATACCCCAGCGGATTGGTACCACTTTAATTAGAACATTTCAGTGTTTTAATTTTGTTTCTGGTTAGACACAATCTACTCTAAAGATTTGTTGTATGAAGATTAGTATGCAGCTGATGCAAACTGCCCACTACCACACAAAATCAAAGATAACAGAGTAACAGGTGTGAATATTAAAACGAACTGTGAAAGGGTTTCTTCAGTCCCAGACATCAGGAGCCTCTTCCTTTAATATTAGTATCAGTTGCTAATTTTTTCAACCGTTTATGGTGGAATCTTTGTGTGAACCCTGGTGTGAAGATACAATGGGTTTTAAAAGCAGTAATCAAATACTGTGTGTGTGTGAGGTGGGTAAAAGGGCATGGCACAGTGGAAATAAAAAAAAAATTCACTTCATTGCCAAAAGTTGGCCAAGTCCTGAGCTAGATAAACAAGTTTATTCCACAGCTGGCACATTGGCCTTGGCAATAGTGCTACCCGTGCGATTCACACACCTGTGGGCATCAGAACAACTTCTTCTGTCCAATGTGTGCAGCATATAAATATGGGCGATAGAAGATTTCAGAGCACAGACAGCCCAGACCAGACTGCAAACATGCTGAGGACCTTATTGTTGAGCGCGCTGGCCGCCTTGGGTAAGACACTTTTCCCTTTGGTCCAGAAATTCACAGAATAACACAGAATGTGTTGTGGATTTAGCCAAATTAACAAATGCGTATTTTCCCAGATGTTAAAAAATTGAGTCTGCATGGGTTCCAACTAAAATCCTAGCATGTCTAAATGTGCTTTTGTGTCCAGCCCTGGCTGAGCCCAGATATCTGGAGGAACTAGCCCGTGGGCAGAGGGTTATTGGTGGAGAGGTGGTAAAACCCAACTCCTGGCCCTGGATGGTACAACTCCACTGAAATCTTCTTAAATCTCACTGACAGGATTTTCATTTTAGTGTGAACTATCTCTTTAATGGGAATGTTTGCAAAACGTTCTTAGAATGTACTTTTGTTGGCTGGGAACAAGCTTGACATCAAGACAAAGTGGCTTTAAGCTTGCTGGTCTAAAACACTATGTCATTTTGAAATTGCACAGCGCGCTCTTCCTCTTTTAGGATCAGCAGCGCATTTTGAACATTTGAACATTTTCCTCCTCATATTTTCAAATTCTAACTAAAATCGCTGCCTCTTTCTCAGATCTCTCTCCAGTACCTGGAGGGTGGCTACTACTATCTCACCTGTGGTGGGACTCTGATCAGACCAGGATGGGTGATGACAGCCGCCCACTGCGTTGACACGTAATGAATCTGTGGTGTTCAGTATGGTTACAAAGGTGTACATTTTGGGACATCCTCAGCCCTAAAAGGCGTCATGCCTCAGACTAAAAAGCTTCAGTCATTAGACCAAATGGCATCGCACTTCAGTCTTTTCTGAGAACTGAAACCTTTCAGTCTGAGGCACCTTTTCATTTATTGATCGAGTGGAGGTCTGAGGATTATGAGGTGCCACATAGGATTGAAATCAAACGTGGCTTATCAATACATACATAAAACCTGTGCATATACGCCTACATATACTCACATAAACATTTTAAAACGTCCCGGCATCTGCTGTGTGTGTGTGGTGTTGTAGGTATATATGCATGGATCGAGTTTATAATTAAAAGCGAGTGTCCAGTAGTATTCATGAATATGTGAGTAACTTGTAGGTGCACGTGTTTCTCCTACTGTACGTGGCACCTCATAGAGGATGTCCTAAAATTGTACAGCAACTGTCTACTTTCACAGGACTGTCACAGCTGTATAGATAAAAAAGTTTGCTCTTGTTTCCTGACGCAACTGTGTTTATCTGAACGTGCTTCCTGCAGCTCCAGAAATTGGCGTGTTGTCCTGGGCGACCATGATGTCACCACCCACGAGGGTCGTGAGCAGTACATGAGCGTCAGCCGTGTCTACATCCACCCCGACTGGAACAGCAACAGTTTGTCTTCTGGGTATGTAAACATTACATACACAACAATTTGAAACAAAATACATCACTATATTGACAACTTTAACTAAACTTGTGTATATCAATAGGTTTTCTTTTGCAATAATGACCAGCTGAGCAGACCCCCATAGCATCAAAAATGCTCACAGTACTGTCTGTTCTTTGTTTTTCAGAAATGATATTGCTCTTCTTCGTCTGTCCACTGACGCCACACTGAACTCATATGTGCAGCTGGCCACCCTGCCACCTTCTGGACAGGTTCTGCCCCACAACAACCCCTGTTACGTCACCGGCTGGGGCCTCACATCAAGTCAGTTTGACTTTAAATACTACAAATCAGCATGGTCGTTGCCTGATATCGTTGGTATTTCACAAATTCTCTTGTTTGATGAATGCGATCTTCATGCAGGTGGTGGGTCGATCTCGGCTGAGCTGAAACAGGCCTCTCTGCCTGTGGTTGACTACAATACCTGCTCTCTTAGTGACTGGTGGGGAAGCACCGTGAAGAGCAACATGGTTTGCGCTGGTGACGGCACCTTAGCTGGATGTCATGTAAGAAAAACTGACCCTCAAAGCAAACTTTACCTTCAACCAATCCCTGAAATACAATCCCTCCGAGCATATACTACAGTTGTGCCCCTATGGGCAACAGGACATTTTCATATTAATGCTTTGTAATATTTTATCTTCATGTAGCTCATTGCTATTGCCTTATACGATGACATGCGATCATGGGTTCGATCCCAGAGAATGCAAGTGCTCATAAAATGTATTATGCACTATAAATCATGATTTAGCACTATTTCTGTAAGGGGCAGGTTTAGGAGTGGGTTAAGTGTGGGCATTCATACGAATTACACCTAGTAAAATAGGTACAAATTACCGTACATATTAAAAATCCCTATAGGGTAGATGATGATGAACTGTTTCCTGTGAGAAGTTACTCTGTACTTTAGTAATGTCTCAGTGTCTCATAACGGCTCCTGTTATCTTGTTTTAGGGTGACTCTGGTGGTCCTCTGAACTGTATGGTCAGCGGTCAGTACGTCGTTCATGGTGTGACCAGCTTCGTGTCAGCAGCGGGTTGTGATACCTACAAGAAGCCAACAGTCTTCACTCGTGTGTCTGCCTACATCGGCTGGATTAATGATGTAAGTGCATTTCATTAGCCCTATTGTCTTTATAACAAAATAATGATGAATATATTTTAGGAACATCTCGTCTTATTTTGTTCATTTCAGACCATTGGATAAACAGAAAAAAAAACGGAGAAGATGAAAGACAAACATCCTCCGTTTACCCACCTTTGACATCTGCTATGGGCAAAAATATGTGAAATAAACTTGGCATTGATTTTAAAAAAAAAATCAGTGGAGCACTTAATTATTAAAAGGAAACTGACTTGTTGTAAATCTGTCCTATTAACATTGTGACGACACGGGCAACAAAGATCGAACAAAAGTCGCTTTCAAACCAAGCAACTCTTTGTTGGTCACCAAGGTGAAATAACGTGAGTAACTTGAACACTAAGTGGGTGTCATCTGCAGAACAGTGTAATAAAATATCCTATTCGTGAAAGATATTGCCAAGAGGAAGAAGGTAAATGATGAAGAGAAGGGGTCCCAGGACAGAGCCCTGAGGTACACCTGGAGAAGGTTGAGAACTAAAGGATTGTAATAGGACGAACTCGGAAAGATAAGATTTAAACTAATCCAAAGCGGTGTCAGTGATGCCAATAGAGATTAGTCTATTGAGAAGAATGGCATGAGGAATGATGTCAAAGGCTGCACTCTTAGAATAGTGACTAATTTATGTAATGTGGGAGGGGCAGAAACCAGATTGGAATTGTTTGTATTGGTTATTAAAAGTTAAATGAAAGTGAAGAAGAAAAGCAACCACTTTTTCAAGGATTTTGGAAGGGAAGGGCAGATATCGGACAGAAATTATTGAAATGTTTAGGATCATCACCAGATTTTTACTCAGCTCCTCCCACAGCTCACACTGCTAATGCTAACAACATTAGTCTGCTTTTGTTGTCATGAAGGGAAGGACACGGCAAGAACTACTTCAGGAGTTATTAAATAATATCTGTATTTATTGATCAAAGGTCTCCCGAGTAAGAACTGCTTCTCTGAATTTATTTGGAAAAGACGCGAAGAACAAAGGAAGTGTACACTAAAAACATGAAAATTGTAGCATACTAGTTTGAGTGCTCATAAGCGCATATCATTTTTACATGTGTTACTATAAGCCAGTTTATAATAATATAATATTTTACAATTCTTAAATCACATTTTTGAAGTCTATATTTCTGGTTAATTCCTGATATCAACACTGAAATTCCTTGTAAAACAAAAGTTTTGCTTAGTCATAAATAAAGTCCTAAATGTCTGATTATGAGCAGTCAAGTCAGTGAAATTACTTTTACTTTATTTTTTGTCAAAGTGTTGCACTTTTTTGTGTATGAAGCAAGAACAGTCACAAAGTGCCTTGAAAAACAAACTTTTTATTTAGTGACTGAAACACATTAAAAGTGCCATATGCAACTATACAATATTTTAAATTCGGTTTCTCCTTAGTATTAAATGGTCTGTTATTGGCTTATTTGGAAAGGTCATGAATAATAATGTTGAGGTCTGCTCTGATTGGCTGTTTTCAAAGCAGCCCAATGTTGAGCTCTTCTGATTGGCTGTTTCACAGTGACACGCAAAAACTTTCAAATTTCAGTAGCCCAAGCCCACACAACACAGGGAGGAAAATATATATTTCAATACTTTCTCTCGCAGTTATATAATCGGATAATTGTACTGTAAATAACATGCGGGCATCAGGGATCCACTATTAATATGCTGGCCACTGAAACCGCTTTCAAATGCATGATCTCTTTTTACTTTCACTTTCGTTTTGGAGATTTGCCATCGCACAAAATAAGACATCAAGCCCTCCCTGCACTCCACATTCTCTGCACAGCCTGAAACATTACATTTCCATTATCTGCCATTTTTCTTTACGATACCTGCAGAAGTTCTAATCTTTCAAATATGAAATATGAAAATACTACCGGGTATCTTTCAAATATGAAATATAAAAAAATACTGTTTTTCAGTGGTCTTTTTTATTCACCATAACACAAGGAGGAGGAAACATTGGTGTTTGAGAAGGGTATGTCATTTGCATGTACAGAACTCTTATTATTCAACAATGCCAAGGTAAAGACAGATTGATTCAAAGGCGCCTTTAAGTGTTCCTCTTATAAATACTGCAGTGATTGGTTACATATAATACTATAAAATATGAGTCCCCAGTCTCAGCCTGGAATGGTGGTGTCCTGCAGAGTTTAGCTCCAACTTGCCTCAACTCACCTGCCTGAAAGTTTCAAGTATGAAAGCTTTGATCAGTCGTTTCAGGTGTGTTTAAATTAAACTCTGCAGGACACCCACCCTTAATGATAATGTTACCAAGAGTAGAGAATATTAATCTCCTATAAACAAATTTAGCATGTTTCTGTTGTTAATAAAAGTACATTTGAAATTTACTGTCAAATGTGCATTACTAAGAAGTAAACATTATTTGTAATGGCTCACTACCAGCACAGCAACATATTCCACCAACCATAATATGAAGTAAAACCTATAAGCAGCAGCAAAACAAAAGCGGCAGCACATATTCCTCCTATACCACCTGAAGACAGAAATAAACCTGGAACAGAGAGAAACGGACGGTCATTAGTGTGAGTGAATATATACGTAACCCTGAACATTCACTTGGCTAAAACATAGTAAATGTGAATCAGATACTGTTTATGCTACAGCATGTGTTTGATAGGAACATCAATAATAGCATATTATCTTTACACAACAGGAAACAGATTTAATAGTGTGTTACTCACGTGTGGGTGGCCTAGGGTCATTATACAGACTGTCTTCGAGCTCTCCAGCAGGACCGCCATATGCAGAAAAACTTCCTTCAGAGATGTTAGCTATGTTTTTAAACATTATTTGTTCATCAGTGTCGTTGCGGAGCGTAACAGAATCTCCCTCTATCACTAATAATGGCTTTACTTCACCTGTATCAAAAAACAAAAATAAAACACTGAGGAACAGCAACTCGGGCATTTTTCAGAAGCGTACAGAAGGAGTTTCCTGCTGTCTTTAACTACACCTATCAAATCAAGTCTTGTGTATAAAGTATCTGGTAAAAAGGCACCTAACAGGACATTTGCGATGTAATATTATCTGCTTCCACTATCCATTCCTCCTGCCTCCAGGGGGAGCCATTCCTTGAGTGCTGAACACTTCTGAGTTTCTCTTTCTGTTCCTGCCTGTTATAAGCCATGTTTTTTGGGCATCTGCCAGCTTACCCCATCTTTACTGAGGATTTCTGACTGTTTGTTTCTGACTTTACTGATTATCCTCCGCCTCTTGAGCAGAAACTTGAATCATGGACGTTTTATGTTAACACTCAAAGTGAGGAAAAGTTGCTCAAAGTGAGGAAAATTGTTACTAAACTAGTAAAAGTGTCTTAGCTTTAAGCATCTAATTTAGTGCAAATGTCACTTTTTCTATCTGAACTACTCCCACAGTGCTGCTGATTTTAATAAATGTTTTATAACTCACCGACAGTGACACTGAATGACTTGTGTATGGTGCGTTCGCCGCTGACCTCAACCACATAATGTCCAGAGTGATTGGTTTCAGCCTTAACTATGGTCAGAGATCCAGTCTGATTGTCCAGCTGTAGTCTGTCCCTGAATCTCCCATCAGGACCATCATATGTGCTGACGATTCCAGCCGTTCTGTTGATTTCAGCTACAGGAGATTCCTGCTGTCCAAACCTCCACCGTATCACATCATATCTCTCTTTATCAGGAGCATCGGTGTATAGAGTGACTGAGTCTCCCTTCAGCACTGACACTGAATTCACTTTAGTGGTTCTTACACCTGAAGAACACAAACACAAAGAGCCTTGTAAAGATCATGCCACGCTCAACAGCCTTCAACAGCTTTTTGTTCCAGCTATTGGATCAAAACAAACATGCATGCTTACCTTTTCAGTTTGAGAATATTTTGGATTTGTTGGTAATTAAAAATACGGGATTACATATTAAGGAAAAATGAACAGATTCTTTCTAAATCTGCTTTTTCACTGTCTTAGATTGTATTAAATTCTGCTGAGTGTCAATGACTGGGTGACCTGTAGACCAGTTCGTGTCTATTCAGCCCAACCACACAAAATGCAAACGGTCTCACAGCTGTTTTGAGAGAAACGACTCATTCGCTGTGGGAGAATTGTGATTGGGTGTAAAAGGGATATCTTTACCAGGAAAGCTGGGTCACAGCTCATTACTTTGCACCAAATGTCATGTCAGAATTGCATTTCTCAATGCAGAAGAATTTGCAATTGCAAAGAATTTAGGTATACATATTAAAGTTATAAATGCTAATAATAATAATTAATCTTGTCACAATGCAGGGTAGATGGCAAAATACCTAAATTCTTTGCAATTGCAAATTCTTCTGCATTGAGAAATAGATTAAAAACAAATAAATAAAAACTTACCGATTGCGAATAAGGGGAGCAGAAAGAGTACAAGTGCTCTCTTCATATTGATGTAGTGAAGATGATCCTCGTTCTCTGAGTGTTCGTCAGCGATCTGAGCTGTGTCAAAATATAAGATGCAGGACACGAGTCGTGCCATAATATAGGATTTCTGCTTCAGGGAGAGGCTCAGAAAATCGGATCGTTGACGATTACTCAATATTGTAATCCTGACTTCTGCGTTCTTTAAGTGTTTGTCAGCGATCCGCTTTTCCCCTGAGCCTCGCCCTGAGATACCCTACACATGACACGAGACTAACCTAGATATTAATTATTGGGTAAATTTCTTTCGAAACGTGGTGATTATGGACACTTGTGGATTATGCAGATGATATACATAATATATGATATTTAGGTATTCTTACCTGTGTCTCAATATTTTACCGTTTTTTTAATCTGCAACATTTATAAAAAAAAAAAAAAAAAAAAAACATTGCGCTGCTGCACACGATCATGTCAAAGATCAGATATACAATGCTTTTTTTCTTTCCCCAAAAAAAATTTTAAACCAGGCAGGGTTAATATTTAATATTTGAATAAAAATAGCTAAAAAATCAATTCACTGAAGTACCCATAATTGTTTATTTTTTTATGCATTTATTTATTTATTTATTTTTTTGAATAAATTGTATTACATAAAAACAGAGGAAAAGGTCGTTACCTTCAATGCATCTTATGTCTTTTACAAGGTGTGTTACACAGCTATTGCTTAAGAAGGAAGCAAGAAAAGGAAATCAGCCTTATAATTATCATGTATAGAAGACAGCAATAATTATCTTACACAAAGAATAATCCTATAATTATCTTATACAAACAATTATCCTATATATCCACCTTATTTTTCCCGTAAGTGTGGGCGCAGGTGTTGGTAAATTGGGTCTGGCTTCCGGTATCTCCATATCTCCAGCAATCATAAACTGTAGACATTTCAAATAATATTAAAATAAAAAAAATAATAATAAAATAAATAAATAATAATATATTTCTGTAATTTGAATGGCCACGTCTGTTTAATCCTGTATTACTGTTAAAAAAAAATTAAATAAAATCTACATTTGCATAAATCTTGCTCTTAAGCTTCGTTTAAAGATATATTTATATCCAGATTTCATCACGATAAAATATTTGAAATGTTTGAGTTCATTAATGCTCTTGAAAACACTGGATGTGTAAGCATGCTTTGATATAATGTGATCTTTTAATCATCAGTGACTGAGATAGCCTAACCAACCAAATAGAGTTTTAACTTAGTATAAACAAACTCACTCGTACGATTTTGTACGATTTGTCTAAACCTCAGTGACGGATATGTTTAGGTGCGGGTTTACTTTCAGGTCATTCGTACAAATTTGAACGATTTTGGCTAAGTCGTACGCATTTTACGAGTTTACGATTCATATGAATTTGTAAAAATGACCTACACGTAAACCTGCCCCTAAACCTACCCATCACTGGGGTTTAGACAAAGCGTGCCAAATCTTACGAATGAGGTCGTATGAATTTGTATGAATTAGCGAATTTTTTCACTTCGTACGAAGGTGTACGAATTGGTCGTTAGACTGTACTGGCACAAACCCATTAACAAACACACAACACAATTTTACTGAAGATTTTTATTTGAAAATTAGATTTGAGTCCTATCGTGTTATTTTAATGTATTATCTTAATTATGAACACACTGGTGTTTAGTACAAACAGTTTTACAATTTAATGCACATTGTTATTCTCCTCATTATTTCCCTATAGCATCTAACAAAGTCTCACCCCTAGGCTGAATAAAAAAAAAAAAACAGAATAAAAGCACATATGCCTTATAATTATCTTGTGATTATTAAAATAATAATAATTACATTTTAAAACAGACAGGATCAGTTTGGAGATTAACCTGAAATAGCATGATTTATATCGTCAGCTTATCTTCATAGCTTAAAGGCAGGGCAGGTGATTTGATTCACAAACATTTTTTTATATATCAATATCAATATGAACGATTCTGTCATCATCGGTCGTTTGTTTGATCTACTCACAGATGACAGCAATGCTAAATCTCTGGTGTGTTTGCTGTTGCTGTGCTTCACTTCAAGTCTGTGGTTCTGTGATGTTCAGAGATCATCTGTTCATCCAGCTTCAGTCTGTCTCTGAATCTCTCATCAGCTCCATCATATATAGAGATGGTTGCGGTTTGTCTATTGATTTCAGCTACAGGAGAGTCTGATGCTCAAACGTCCACTGTGTGTATTTCAGTGAGATCAATCTCCCTCCTTCACTGATACTTACTTTAACTCAACTGCAGACGCAACTAGAGAAGAAACACGAACAGATATAAAGACGTACAGTATATCTTGCCAATTTGATCAATTCAATAATTACTTAGCACTCAGTGAAATTATAAATATGCTAATTACAACACTCAAATGCATTAGACACTCACCACTGACACTGAATGACCTCTTAATGGTGTTGTTGAAGATGTTGGATAATTCATAAACTCCAGCGTCTGTTTTCCTGAAGTTTGTGATGGTGAGATCTCCAGTCAGACCGTCCAGCTTCAGTCTGTCTCTGAATTTCCCTCCGAGTTCATCTCCATACACTGAGGGGTTGTTATTTCTTACTCTAGCTATGAGATTGCCTCCAAACCTCCACTCGATCATGTCATCTTTCTTTATTTCAGTGAGCTGAGGGAACAGAGTGACTGGATCTCCCTCCTTTACTGAAACCTCATTTGCAGGCACAGCTGGAGAAGAAGAATTAATATGAAGACGTAGGTACATTTTGCCTATTTTTCAACACAATAATTACTTCGTGAAAATATTACAACATCATGAAAAGGGGATATTGTTCTACTCTGTATGTGAAGCTAAAAATACCAATTTTGTGATCTATTATGAAGTTATGAGCAACGATGGCCATCTCTCCTGACCAGTAGGTGGCGCTGTGTCAAAACTGAAAGCACTCCCAGGTGATGCTTGGGATAAAAGTATCAAGTTTCATCACAATAGGCCATATACATAGATTTTTTTTTGTTAGTTTTTATCTTATAACATGCACTTTTACTGGTGTTGGTGAACTGGACTAAAACTCTAAAAATGAGTAGAGTTGAAATCAAAACATCACTTCTGTACAAAGCTTTGAGAGTCTGCGAAAACTAAAAGAACCACATCCTTATAGTTTCTTATTCTTAATTCACTGCAAATAAGAGTTTATCTAAACTATCGACACAATGCTGATCTAAATGATCTCATTACTCCATTGGAAGGCTTTATAAACTCACCACTGACAGTCACAGTGAAGGACTTGAGTGTGGCGTGTTGTCTGCGGCTGCTGCTGATCTTCAGTTGATAATCTCCAGAGTCTGTGGTTCTGGTGTCTGTGATGGTCAGAGATCCAGTCTGATGATCCAGCTCCAGTCTGTCTCTGAATCTCTCATCAGGTCCATCATATATAGAGATGGTTGCAGTTTGTCTATTGATTTCAGCTACAGGAGAGTTTTGATGCTCAAACTTCCACTGTATCACTTCATCGGCCTGTATTTCAGTAAGATCAGTGTGCAGAGTGACTGAATCCCCCACCAGCACTGACACCGAGTTCACTTCGCCAGCGGGCACAACTAGAGAAGAAACATGAATAAATATGAAGACGTACAGTACATACTGCCTATTTTTTTAATCAATAATTACATAACACTTAGAGAAAATTTAAATAATCTAATTACAACATTGGAATGCATTAGACACTCACCACGGTCACTGACACTGAATGTCTTCTTAATGGTGTTGATGCTGTTGGATAATTCATAAACTCCAGCGTCTTCTTTCCTGAAGTTTGTGATGGTGAGATCTCCAGTCAGACCGTCCAGCTGCAGTCTGTCTCTGAATTTCCCTCCGAGTTCATCTCCATACACTGAAGGGTTGTTATTTCTTACTCTAGCTATGAGATTGCCTTCAAACCTCCAGTCGATCACATCACCTATCTTTATTTTAAGCTGAGGGGACAGAGTGACTGGATCTCCTTCATTCACTGACACTGACACTGTTTCACTAAACACACCTGGAAAACAAGTAAGAACAGTTGCACAGACAGAAAATGTTATTCAAATGAGATACAGATATGAAAATTCAGTCATCACTTACTCATCCTTGAGCTGAATTTCTTTTAATACCAAAGCTGAACACAATTTTGAAGAATGTACAGTAGGCAACCAAACAGACTCATGTAGTATTATTTTTTATACTGTGAAGAGACCACCATCTGTTTAGTTACATTCTTCAAGACACCTTCCTTTATTGTCAGCAGAACATCACGCAGGTTTAAAACAACTAAAAAAACACACTTGATAGTTTAAAACAACTACAGTAGTCGATGATGACAGAGTTTAATGTTTAAAACAGATTTTAATGTTCTGGTAAGACTTTGTCAAAGGTGTCACCAGGGAATCGCTGCTATTTAGAAATGACCTCACATGTGTTTGAATTGAGGTCATTTTATGATTAATTGTGGAGCTCTCTGAGCTTGTGTAGGATTTTTCTGTTTCACTGTTAAACTGTTAAATATACTGTTAGAGAAAAAAGTGACGTAAATAAGTAACACTGAAATGCATTCGACACTCACCACTGACACTGAACGTCTTCTTAATGGTGTTGAAGATGTTGGATACTTCATAAACTCCAGCATCGTCTTTCCTGAAGTTTGTGATGGTGAGATCTCCAGTCTGACCGTCCAGCTTCAGTCTGTCTCTGAATTTCCCTCCGAGTTCATCTCCATACACTGAGGGGTTGTTATTTCTTACTCTAGCTATGAGATTGCCTTCAAACCTCCAGTCGATCACATCACCTATCTTTATTTCAAGCTGAGGGGACAGAGTGACTGGATCTCTCTCTTTCACTGACACTGTTTCACTAAACACACCTGGTGAACAAAAGAACATTACACAAAAGAACTGAGTAAATAAATAAACATATAATATTAAATATATAATGCAAACAGCTGTAATAAGAAGATGAGCGAAAAACTAATTAGCATTTCCAGATTTTGCAAAGTATTTTTTTTTTTATTAATACACCTTACCTTCCGTGAACAATGAGATTAGAAAGTATAAAAACATGTTCTTCATACTGTGCAGTCTGTTTCCGAAGATGATGGCTGTTTGTTATTCTCTGCACAACGGTTCCTGGGTGTCAGAGTCCGACCAGACTGACAGAGACAATCTCCGAAAAACCGACTGAAGATCGACTGAGAGGCTGAGTGCAATACACCGGAGAACTGTAATGATTATATCAGTACTGTATATCGTACTGCGGGTTACTGTTAAACTTAAAACGCGCAGTGACTGAAATGAAAGCGTCTTCTGAGCAACTTTCAAAGTAGATGTACAGTGCCACCTAACGACAAACACCAGACATACACAAACAACCTCAACGCTTCCAAAAACCTCATTCACACACACACACACACACACACACACAGGAAATGCAGTGCACATGAACGCCATTTGCAAGTCGTTATCGCAGAATACAATATTTAAAGGGATAGCTCACTTGGATGGTTGGATGAAGAACTTAGCATTGAAACTCTTCAATATGGAGAAAGAGAAACACAAATACATTACATTAGGTGAGGAAGATGCAAAGTGAGCAACATGCTTTATTGTAAGGCAGAAATAAACATGACACAACAAAAGATATAGGACTATATGTAACTACTGTATACTGTATAGGCAGAGACAGGACAAGCAGGTTGTAAGAGGACTTCCACACAATTCAAAAACAATGACAGACCACCACAAGACAGATTACACATGGGGAAAAACACTTCAGTAACCTTGTACTGAAATGTCTTTTGTTTTTGATCTCCACTTTACAATCCCCAAACTGATCGACGGTGAGATTTCTTTAGAAGTTATAAGCAGAGATGACCATCTCTCCTGACCTGTAGGTGGCACTGTGTCAAAACTGTGAAAGTGCTATCACAATATCAATGTGTCGAGTCTTGCTGCTGTTTATTGAGGCTACAGAATCGTGGGGCTGACGATAAGCCTGCCGGTCTTTATTCTGCGATAACAACCTGCTGGATGTACATTATGCCTTTCTTAATTAATGTATGACTATTATGATAATGTATGCATGAGTAGTTGTGCAAAATTTTGCAAGTCTAACAACAAATCAAGCCATTTTAGTGTAATATCCTTCAGATGTTACTGTAAATAAGCAAAATCAGGATCAGTGAAAACAGCAAACTGTCACAACAACTGCATCATAAATCAAAGCATGTTTTATATTTATCTCAATACAAACTAATTACTCATTACACAACATGTGTATATTGTTTTAAAGACAGCCGCTGTTCTGTTTCAGCGGGTTTGAACAATTTATTCACTAAAGCATTGACTGACGGCTGGCCATTGCTTCCGTTCTGGAGGTCTTCCACCTCATCTTTGATAAAGCCTAGGAAAAAAGAGACAAACAAACAGTCTGAACTCTGATGCAACATTGTAATAATAGTTTAATAAATGGATAAATTAAGCCACAATAACATGTTAGAAGAATGAAGCTTTTGGTTAATTGCAAAATGTATATTTTACCAATTCATTAACAACTGTGCAGAGACAAAAACAGGACATCAGTCAGAAAAATCATTACGTCACAGAGAGATGAAGACAAGGCCATATTTGTATTAATGACGTTAATGTTATCATGGTGCGTGAATAAACCGCATGGATCCAGATCATACACAACTTACAGCTTTTCTTAAGTCTGATGAGAGGGCCTTAATGCTCCCTGAAAGAAAACAGAATTTAATTTATTGTAAATCTCATTTTCACGAGAACCTATAGTTATGTGTTGTGTCTTTAATTAAACTCAGATTTGATGTCACAACCTTTGAAAACAGTCATTATTTACTCAAAATCGCTCACTTTAAGCTGGTATCTTGTAAACAGACGCACACCTGTGTGCTATCAGAAGCTCCAGAAAGCCAGACAATCTGATTAAATCATCTTACAAGATGAAGAAGCAGCTTTTTTTCAGTAATATTACTCAGTGCTCATACTGTTTGCTTCTATGTATTCTAGTTGCGTTACCAAATTACTGTACAAATCAATCTTTTGTGCTGTTCTCGCACAATGTACACCATGTTTATGTTGCAAATCCAGCAGATAATTCATGCTGCATTTATAATTACAGTCATTTTACCGTTTATATTTCTTAAACAATATGTATTATTAGTTAAACGTCTAAGTTTCTTTTTAGGTTAGTTATGAACAAAATATTCTGAAAATATTCAGAATGGCACACAGCTTGTTCTTTTTATGAGGCACAAGGTCAGTGCCGCCTCTAATACTTCTGTGCTGAAGTTTAATATAGAATATCTTCACACTCCTACAAACACAAACAAGCTGAAAAGCCATTAAAGATCAAACATCACGATATCTGCAGAAACAGAATCATAATTTCTACAGACACAATATCTGTATCAGCCCTTCATCTGTTATCATCTTTATCTGTTATAGACTTTTTCCACCATATCATATGAGCTATGTGTGATACTCACCCCTTCGTTCTTCTAGTTTGGCGATCCTGCGGAGATAGTAAATCCTAACAGCAGCTACAACTACAGCTGCAACCAGCAGAATAACACCACCACCACCAATCCCTGCTACAGCAGCTGGAGACAGGCCTGAATCAGAAACAGATATTAGTGTGATTACTGTAAGTGTCTGATCTATAACACACATCAACACCAGCACTATATCACCTGATTCAAGATCTGATACATAATGAAAGTGAGAGACACATATACACAGTGTATATATAAGTTTATTGTGTGTGTGTGTGCTACAGTATCTATCTGTAAAAACAAATTTACTGTATACTGTAAAATGCAAGTGGACTACTGTAATTTAAAGCATTACATTTAAGCATACTTATACACGTGTTAAAATACCTGTTCTTTCTACCAAACGCCTAAATGCTTTGCGGATATGATTATTTTCTTAAGATTCACCTACAACTATCAACGCCCCTTGACCACAGTAAGGTCATTATTGAGAACACGATGCACAGTAGTGGTCCTTATTTCAAAAACAGCTCACGACAGAAAAGTTGTGAATGTCCTAACTCTTATAAATCTAATCTACACAAAATTGAGCATGCTTGTTTAGATTTACGACTCAGCTAACTTTTGAGGTTTTTTTTTTTTTTTATTGATAGGCTTTGGATGCAGTT
>JAUMHP010056385.1:0-20426 GCA_032361065.1 Enteromius trimaculatus | reverse complement strand
CAGTATGTGTGTGTATTTAGATATCCATATCTTTTTATGCATATGCATTTAGATATTCATATAAATATACAAAGTACACACACATGTAAACAACTTGGATGTTAATTTGATTTGACAGCAAAATATAGCATATAGCAAAAATGAATATAGAAAAAATAGTAAATTATTATACATTATTATTACAAATATATATATATATATATATTGACCCCATATATATAATATTTTAAAATGTAATGTATTCCTGTGTTGTTGTTGTTTTTAGCATCATTACTTCTGTCTTTAAATAAAATAATTTTTTAACAACTATTCTAATATAATAATTTGGTGCTGAAGTCTTCATCTTTGAAGACTATTTTGATACTTTTTATTATGCACTTTCATTTTATTCATTCATTGCCTTTGACACTAATATAGTATGGTAATTATTATGTTATTTTATTATAAGATATACTGTTTTGGATTTATATATTTATATATATATATACACACACAGTTATAATCATTATTTATTTATTAATTTTTTTATGTTAAAAAATATGTTAATAAATGAAACTGAATGGAGAGAAAGGAGTATTTCCTTTGCACTGAATTTAATATCTTTTAGTCTCCATCTGTGTTTTTGTTTAATCTGGCACAGTTGTGTTTGAATCTGACAATTACATTAAAACTCACCTGTGGATCATCTCACCTCTACTATGGAAACAACTCCTAGGGTGTTAGAGTCAAATGGTGAGTGACAAGTTAGCCGCTTCCGCAGCCAAAGGTGTTAGCAAATTATGAGAGGGGCTGTAACAGTGGGCCAGCTCAATGTGCTAAGTGCACTCAAATGGACTCACTCATGGACTAATGATGAGACCACAAGCCTGGCTGTCTGTATGAGATCACACTTATCAAAGAAACCACAAAAAAAAAAATGGAGAAACATTAAAGGATATTATAAATAGGTGAATTTAAACAATTACAACAAACATTCAGTGATGTAACTGAATTTGAGGGGTGTTCTTAAAGGGAAAGTTTGTGTGTGTGTGTATTGCGTTATTACATGTATAATGTAAGTTATTACGTATCACTTTTTATCTATTTACCATATCTTTGGTGAATAAAAGTATTTAAAAAAAAATACAAATACTGAGCCAAAACATTTAAATAGTAGTGTTTATTGTAACCCAACATTTCTATTTTGAATAAACAAAACAAAAACAAAATTTTCTAACTTTCCATTTATCAAAAAATCCTGAAAAAGGATCACAGGGTCCAAAAATATTAATCAATGCAATTATAAATCATGATTTCTGAAGGATTGTGTGACACTGAAGACTGGAGTAATGATGCAGAAAATCCAGCTGTGCATTACAGGAATAAATTATATTTTAAAGTATATTAAAACAGAAACTGTTATTTTAAATTGCAATAAAATTTAACAAAATTACATGTTTTTTCTGTATTTTTGTTAAAATAAATACAGTTTTCAAGAGCATAAGAAACATCTTTTAAAACATTAATCCCAAACATTTGTACAGCACTGTATGATGCAGTGAGTATATAACATATATATATACCTTCCCCAAAACTCTCTTAGATTCGTAAATACTTTGTAAACATGAGTTTTGATGGTTAAACGTGTACATTATTGCATTCCAACCATTTGTAAATAGGGCACATGCACAGTCATTCACAATTAACATCATCTCCACTCATGAATTCCAACAACTGTATGTGAATTACAGGTACAGAAAGGCTGTGGGATCTTCTGGGTCCCCTCCCCAGGTTTTGTTCCAGTTCTAATTTAAATAAATGCAAAATACACTAATTGACCATATGCCTAAGAAAAATCATTGAATTATGTTAAGCTTGCTGACAAATACTACTGGTGCCGCAAATAATAGTAATCTATAATAAAAAAGGAAAACTGAACATGACTGTTGGCAATACATTGTACAATGTAGTTGAGTGCAGGTGTAGTTTATTCTCATACCAAAATGAACACTTTCATGGATCCGATCATCTATATATACATTCTGTTTCATGAATAAGACCCACTGTCTAGAAAAAAGTAAATAAATAAAATATACGTATGTATGTGTGTATATATATATATATATATATATAATATAAATAATTTTTTTTATAACTGATATTTTTATAAAACACATTTTTTGACGACAAAGAAGTCGTCGCTCTATGCTCGATAGCATGAGCTGGGGTGGAGGTGAAAATCGCCAGGGCCTCTGTGAATGTGGAGAAAGAGGAGGGGTAGAGGTGAGATGACTGGTGAGATGACAGTCAAAACAGCATATTTCACCTATTAAGTTCGCAGGTAGGAGGGCTGAAGGGTGCAGTTGATATCATTGTCACCAGCTAATCATACAAGAGATCAAATGACTTCTCAAGCTCCTGTCTAATTTGGACTTTCTTTCCCGATCCCAAGACATAAATATTCCATTTAACTCACTGTTGGAAGCTTTACGTTCAGACAAAAACATTGTGTGTGAGTGGCTGCTCAGTGTGGGGTGGATATTGTGAGACTCCAAGCATCTGTGCAGCACCCTCCACATTACACATGTAGAAACTCATATCGTTAAATTAAGCTCTTGGCTCAAGTCCAGCACAAAGCAGTGAGAACAAAGAATTGCGCTCGTCCGCTCAGAGAACGAGAGGCGCAGCTCTGAAAGTGACCAGATTTCTGAAATGAAAAGCAGGGATGTCAGCTCGAAAATTTCCAATGTTAGTATATTAAAATATAAAAAGGGGAATTCTGGTTTTGTACATGTTGATCATGGTAAATGAGGTATTGAGCATATTTTTCTGTTCATAGTCACTCAGTTCTGACCAAATAAATATACATTTTTGGAGAACCAAGCAGTAAGCTTGTTTATGTTCCAAGACATCCAGAATTTGCTTGTTGGGGTTGAGGGGGCGAGTTTATAATTTTCGATGTTCCTGCAGATTCCTTTTATCGCAGGTACTTCCGGCAGTAGTTAGTTTTTTGGGAATTGTAGTGGACAATTCTACACAAACACTGGAATCTATAATAAATATGCCAAGTGTTCTAACAGATCTGGCCACCATTGTTTGTGTATATGTGTGTGTACATAATACATTGATTGGCATAATTCATAAATATCCACCACATACACATAATTACTTTGTCATTCGAATGTCATCAAAATGATTGATTTAATGACATCAATATATTAATCAAATTGACTAAATATATAGATTATATATTATAGAAATTATAAAAAAATAAAATTCAAATTGTGTAATTTAATTATAAATATATATAAAAAATACTGCTTGGATCTAATGCAGTCGAGAAGTATAATCGATCAAGTAGTATTTGTAATCAGTAAATCTCACAAAAATTACAAAGAATGTGGCAATACATATTAATTTGAAGATGATATTTAAAAAAAAAAAAAAAGAAAAGATGTTTTTCATGAATATTAATTAAAATAAAAATTTATGTATTTTCCTGTCAAACATATTGCTATAACCTTTATTTACGACAAGATAATATTTATTATTCTATATATATTTGGTTGTTTGCAGTGTATACATATATGAACATATGTACATATACACACTCATGATGCAGGATACATGAAGTATACACATTAATTTGTTGTTGTTTTTTAAACGCAGTAAAAAATTAAAGAGCATTCCAGTGGATGGCACAACCTGGGAAAAGTTAATTCACATTATGGAAAGCAGCAATATAAAAAAACATATTGACGTTATTTTGATTATAATTTGACATGTGGTACATGGCCTCTGTGGCGTCATTCTGTATTTGTGGTTTGATTGGGTGTCTCTTGTCTGAGAGGTCTGGAGAGTGAGTCTGTGTTTGAGGCAGGCGTGAAGATGCCTCTATTGATGAGAACAGTAGCTCCAGGGGGCTCCTCTAATCTTTCCCGGCCATCCAATTAGTGTTTGTCCGATTAAAAGCTGCCCCCCATGTTTTTTGTCAAAGGAGGGGGCTGAATGCAGTCACCTGGGCCTGGCGGACAGCTGCCGATGATGAATTGTTCATTTGTTCTCCTGTAGCTGGGGAGGGCCCCCAGGCCATTACACAGCCCAGCATATGCACCGCAATTTTAAGCAGGAGTCGAAGCAGACCCATCTCAGATTCAGATCAGAGCCAGAGGTCAGCGGGGTCACCTCTCAAGCCATTTCAAGGAGGACGTTGGCTGCTGGGCTTTTAGCCTGGGAAACAGTCACAGAGGTGATATTGCAGATTAAGATCACAAGGGAGAACATGAATTGCGCTTGCACCTTGTCGTGATTTGACATCACTAGAATAGAGAGGACATGGTGCTGTACATTGGTCGCATTTCTGCCTGTATGCAATTTCATTTGGAAGAAAACAATATTTTTTGCATGTTTCCCTACTGAAGCACTGATATGTCAGTTAAATCAGCCAGACTCTTTTCTCTTATACACTCAATTCATCATCCAGACAATTGATCTGACCTTTGACCTCCTCACTTACTGGGGTCAGTCAAGTCCAAGTTAGCAAAAGCAGACAGCCAGGGTAATCAATAGCATGATTCTTTAAAGAATCGTGTTCGATAATTGCTTAAATTTATACAGAACAAAATCATTAATAAGTCATTAGTACGGAGCAAATATATTTATATATAGTGCAATAGAATATTGTTGTCTTAAAGTATTAAAAATGTATTTTTAATGTTTTGTTTTTGTTGTTGTTAATTGAAATCAAACGAAAATATTGATATTCGGGGAACGCTTTAAAAATGTTAAATAAACTAAAACTGAAATAAAGGTTTAAGCTGAAGTATTAAAATAAATTAAATAGCTCAAATAAATCAATAAATACAAAATGTAAGTATTAAAATATTTTATACACTTTCTTAAAAGCATGGAATTAATTAGAAATTTTCCTTTAGGTTGGTTCATGCGCCTGTGTCCTTTGAAATTAAAATAAAATAAAATTAAATAAAAGCATGAGATTAATTAGAATTTGTTGCATGTATAAGTTTCCTTTGAAATAAATACATAAAATAAAATGTAATAAAATAAAATAATAGCATTTACTGTAGGCTATATACTCACAAAAGCATTACAAGGATTTTTCATGCTTTCAACGTTTGTAATGTCACATTTTTTGCTCATTGAAAATGAATATTCAAATAGAAATAACGCCGGATGTTAATGCAAAAGGATTTGAATGGTCTTTAGGTTGCAGATGGAAAAAATGTTAGGCTATAATATTTTTGGTTAATATAACTTTTCATTGCCCATGTAGATTGATTCAGTCCAAAGGTGTAGAACCTTATTACATTTTGATTAGACATTACGAAAACATCCTTTTTCTTTTTCAATTAGGCACGATGAATTGTGCACAATGAACGTTTATTAAGAAAGTAAATGGGGTCAATTTTGATTTCACATTGTCTCTCAAGGAATGCATGTGGCTTAATGAACATGACAACACGGTAGTGAGAGTAGCAAAAGAGTAAGAAAAGCTAATGTGAGAACTGCTGAATTTCCATACCTGATCTGTTCGTGCAGTTGTCAAGAGGTTAGGGTGAAGGCCAATCTAGCTAGAGAGGAGCATGGATTAAAGTCTTTGAGATATGGATCTCTGGGCTCTCTGACTCTGAGTACTGGGCTTAAGTATCATATCCGTGGACAGACAGATCGATACTCAGCCTTTCTTTTCCTCCTCCTTCAAGGAGATTTTTTAGTTCTTTCATGGGGTTCTCCTCTTTGCCCTAATGACACAGAGGGAGCAGGATCGTTTAGACTTCCCTTCGATCCCAGCACTCTTGATGGACTACGACGAAGCTGTTTGCTCACATGTCATCAAGCATCCAAGTATATACATCATTCTCTGTTTGCTGAAGTCTGGCTCAGTTTAACCTACAGAGATCTTTAACAATAAAGACAATAAATAGCAGAAAGCAATGCATTATGACAATTTTTGTGTCTTAAAAGTCAAGACAGAAGCAAAAAAGGAATGTTGAAAATGATCAAAAGTCATCAAGAACTCTTTTCCTAGCGTCTTCTTCTTTTTTTCTTTTTTTTTGGTCCAAAAGAGACAAAAGTGAGAAAACATACAATTTAGTTTTTCTATTTCTGATGGCTTTGTACATCGTAAGTTAGAAGCACAACAAAGATGTGAAAACTGACCAAAAGTCATCATTTTTTTGTCTGAAATCCACATCAGTCCTAGTTCAAACCTTTCCAGGCGACCTTTAGTAATGTCAGAGGCCTTTTTGATCACAGAGTGAAAACAACATGAATCAAAACGATCGATTGACCCTCCGAGCCGAACAGAGGAGCGTGTCCTAGAAACAATGGGGTTCATGACACCATGGTGTTGTTCAATACTGCTGTAATACTGCGTTCAGAGAGTAGGAGAAACTTACTTCAAAGCCGCTGTGTATGTTAGTGCTTGTGTACCATGTATGATTAGCTACACATGCTCTGTTGCTCTCTTACTCATATCCACAGCTGTTGCCTTCATTCATATATTTCACATCTCAACAATAAACTCATAGTTATACTCTGATGTAGGTGTTTAGCAGTGTCCCTTTAACAGCAGAGAAAAAGGTCAATGTTTAGCTGCTTGGCATGGGTCAGTTAGCCCCTGCTGGAAAACGTTGTAATAACACACTCTGTAAAAAATATTGCCTTTCTCTTTTGATGGTAAAGTACAGTAAAGTAAAACAAAACATATTTTACATACTCTCTTAAACGTATAAAATGGATTTACGTTTTTTCTTTTCCTTGGTGCCAATTCTGCTTTCATAGAATAAATAAAATGTTACATTGTCTCTTAAATAATTGTTTAATTGAACATTTTATTACATAAAATTGATTTAAATATTCCTTCCGTGGTGCATGTGTCCTTCTGCATTAATAAAATAAAATAAAATAAATTGCATGACATAGATTTTCATTTCCCCTTTTTTGGACTGGTGCATGTGTCAGTATTAATGTGAACATTTCACCCTAAAAACACTGTTTAAGGTTTCCTGTGGGTTTCAGACACACTTTCTTTTGTCTTGATATATTAATTTTTGACAGAGCACAAGAACAAGAGAGGAAAATTCACACAAAGTCCCTTTCATTGTATGATGCTCTGGGCCACCATAGAAATTTAATTTCATGCTGTGAGTCAAAGATGCTCCTTGGCAGCCAGTTCAGGAGACACAAGGATGAGAGAGAGGGAAAGAGAGCGAGAGAGCGATCAGTCTGATAATATTTCTTTCTCTGCTCTCACTGACCTAATTGGAGCCAAATGGTCTCTTTGGCTATAATGCAAAGATCATTAACCGTCTTTCTTGGCCAGTTCTATTTACTTAGAAGGCAATTTAAACTTTCTAATTAATCAACACCAACCGTATGATGTCACTTGAGATGCATTCTGTTCTTACCATATCAGAGCAGAGAACAGCTGCTTTAAATAGACACATTTAGGGACGGATCTCGCTGCCATACAGATCACAATGCTTTCATTAGTTTGTCATTTTGAATTTCCAGCCATGGCCGCCAAGAGGCTATTGCTGACACATTCTTGTAAATTGTAAAAAGATGCATTGGGCTCTTTTACTGGGTTGCCAGGCCTATCTTGGCGAGTCAGGCATGCTTATAGTGCCAGGAATTAAGTACAACTGCCCCGACTGCTAAGCCTAGACTTAGACTGCTCTAAGTCTGTGGTAAAAAAAAAAAAAAAACAGAAAAAGAGGCAGATGATTTTGGATATCAGCAATAAAATTTAAGATGTTGAACTTTTCGACTTTCAAAGGTAGGCTAAGAAATGTCAATATGACTACTTTCAATTTAATCTGAAAAGTGACTGTGTATTCTAACAGTGTGTGGACAGTTTCAGCTGGTTTCACATACAAGGCTTAAGCCTAGTCCTAGACTAAAATGTAAATCTGAGCTGTGTCAACTGAAAGAAAGTGATTGATTTTAATATATTAGTGTCTTTCTTTTGTCTCAAGATGCACCACAGTAATAATGTTGTTGTTTTTTTCTAAGCATGATTATAAAAATTACTTAAATGTCCTAATTAAACTATGGCCTAATACTGACCTAGTTTAAGCCCTGTCTGTGAAACTGGGCCTTTACGTAGCAAAATTTGAAAATATATTGAAAAAAATATAGAAATGATAATTTATCATATTATATATATATATATATATATATTTAGATAGACAGATATACTGTAGATAGATAATCTTTTATTTTATAGATGAATGACAGGCATAAATATCAAAGTACAGTACATAATTACAATACTAAAACAACCCTGCTAATATTAGCTATCTTTACTTATGGACCAAGATTTATTTAGAGGATATGGTTCATATCCAGTTTTAATGGCTTACAGAAATCGAGACAGTTCCACTGTGTTTGTTTGCTGTGGTTTCTAAAGCACTGATTCTGTGGCAAAACCACTTTGTTGCTTTGATTGCAAATGATGTGTTCTAAATTAGCGTGTCCAAAGCTATGATTTTTTTTTTTTGCTCGAAACTTATCACTGAGCAGGGAAAAGGATATTTTATTTAGCAGTCTGCAAAACAAAAAGCCGAAATATCAAAGTCTAAGGCCTTAAACTGCATCTGGTTCCCCTCTTGTTAACATCAGGAGAAAAAAAAAGCCACCGCATACTGTTTCATTTCACGGTCATTTCCTTAAAGTTCGATTTTGGATGCATCTCTAGTTTTGGCACAGCAATATTATCTGACAGATTGTTGCGCAATTCTTTGGGATCACTAAACATGGGCACACTGGTACTATTAACTGCATTTTTAGCCTACTGTCACTTTGAGGTCAAACAAATCAAACTTCAAGCTTCCGAAACAGTCATCATTAAAGGCATGCCTGATACTGTTCTGTTACCTCTCCTTTTCTTCATTATGATCTCTAGCTTCGACTACAATAGATCTGTTTACCAGCATGCCTGCACATCCCGTTGGCTTGCGTCTCAGTCTTCAGTAATTTATGCGTATAGATAGCAAATCAATTTAAATGTGCCCCTACCAACCTTGAAGCTGACAGCAGTCCATTCATCTGGGCCAAACCTTTAGATCTGAACTGTTGCAAGCCAGAATTAAAGCTGATTTGCCTATGTGAATTAACCACTAGGCCACATAACCAACTTAGTAATTCTTTAACAAAAATGACACAAACTGACACTGAGACATTAAAAAAATCAAAAAATCATAATTTGTGTCCTTGGACCATAAAACCAGTCAAAAGGGTCTTTGTTTAATTTTATGAAGTTTTTATACGTTTTCAAAAACTTCTGAAATTATCTGAAAGCTTGGGAAATAAGACTTTCATTGATGTATGGTTTGTTAGGATAGGACAATATTTCGCCGAAATACAACTTTAAATCTGGAATCTAATGGTGCCAAAAAATCTAAATATTGAGAAAATTGCCTTTACATTTTTCCAAATGAAGTCCTTAGCATTGCATATTACTAATCAAAAATTAAGTCCAGGGACACATTTATGTTTCACAGAAGAAATATAGTCTTAAAGGTGTGAAACTGGGTTATTATAAGTAAACTAAACCTAAAACGAAAACCTACCAGGCAACCAACCAACCAGCATAATTAAGCTGGCAAACAAACAAATGATTAAGTGAATCAACAATATTTTAAATAAATTTAAATATAGTAAAAAACAACAACAACATATATTTCATTCAGCAATAATTCAAAATATTTATCATTTTCATTTAGTTAATCATGATAATGAATTATGAATAAAATTATGAATACAAAAATATTACATTTTAGGCATAAAAAGAAAAACATCATGGAAAAAAAAAAAAAAACCCTCTTATATTGTCTCTTTCATACCAAAATGACACTGGTGTGGAGTTTTTATTTTTGAAATTCAAACAAACTATCCCTTTAAGAACAGTTGTATGCCACGGTTCCTCGCGAAAGCTCTTTGAATACACATAGGCTGGGAGCTTGGAGAGCAAATTGCAATAATCCTTTTTTATCTCGATGAAAGTATTCCTAATCGCTTTTCTCCTTTTGTAAACGTATATGACTCTCTGCAGCAGTTTGTGAGATATCATTAATGAAGTCAACATTCATAGGCATCGCTCGGAGACTTCCAGACATCCAGTATACAGCTGATTGCTCCTTTACCCCCCCCTCCCAGTAGCGCTTACGCATTAAGTTCAGTCACATACCCTGCCGAACCCTATATGTGCTTCAAAGAGTCAAAGTCTAATTTAGTATCAGCAAATTAAGTGGAATATAATAACTTAATTAACAGCCGGAGAGCATAATCAATTTGGGAACACGCCGCTAACTGGTATTACATAATGGGACGTCTTTATTGCACAGTTCAATTTCTATCCAGCCTTACAGTGCACACACACCCTTAGCGGTGCGAGTCGTTGCAGACTTCCAACATATATGTGTATATATATCAGGGGCCACGGCGGCTGCAGCAAATGCACAGATTGAATTTCTTTTATTCCACTTAAAACAAACTTTGGCTGTAAGCATTACAGAGCCAGCCAATCAAAGGCTTGTCGGGGGATTAGTTCCATGCGTATATATCCATTATAAAAATGTGTTAAATATTGAGAAAATGAGCAGCTGCTGCTTGGCCAACAAAGTTTTCGAGTGCCGTGTGAGAAAAAAGGGGTCGGTGGAATGAGATCGACAGGGGCGTATGGCAGCCATTATCTGTGTCTGATTAAAAGCACTACTCCCTCTTCAAGCCGGGACACCAATTCCACTATCCACACACACACACACACCCACACTCCATCTCTAACCTCACACACCTCCTCCAAGCCACAAACCACAGACATTTCTCAAGTCTCTGTGTCCTATTTAGTCATATACTCGCTCATAACTTTTGTGGTCATAGCAGTTTGCATATGAAGGGAAAATAAAGTAAGGAACCAACGACAGAAGAGGAGAGGAACGCGGATTGCTGCCGATCCCAAAAAGAAAAGTTATTGCGATGGAGTGTTACAATACTTCCATAACTGCCGTTGGAAGCTCGATTAAAAATAGTGTGAGCAGAAGGTTGTGGGTGTTCCATGTGCCTGTGTGAAAATGTGGTAGAATCGGTCTCTCTCTCTCTCGAACTGTCTCTTTCCCTGGCTGTCTGAGTCTTTATTCGTTCGTTTGGATTCTGGCTAACGTTCTGTTGCCTGAGATCTGCATGGTGCTAATTCAGCAGTGGTGCAATCTTTGTACTATGACAATGAATTTTAGGGCACTGATTCTTGACAGCTGTCACCGGAATGCCAAAAACAGTTGCACAAGATGGATTTTTGTTTTTGTTTTCTTTCCCGTGATTTTCCCTTTCACTCCAGTAACCTCGCCATAATCAAACCTACAGAAGTCTACAGAAGATCTAGAGAAAGCGATCTCAATGGCAGTGGTTCCACTGGCGCATAACTCAACGTAAATGGAAACCTAGAGATTTTTGAGGCAATCACGGGATCATGGCAACCATAGATATAGTTACGTAGAATCCGACTCTGTCAACATGTCATCATGAGTTTCTCTTTTGAGCTCTTGAGTTTTCATGAACCTGCTTTGATCGTTACAATATAGCGGATATGTATTTATATCTATGATGTCAATGCTGACTGGCATTTGTAACACTCCTAGGATGTAAAGTGAAGGGCAGAAGATACGACAAACATACTGTACATTCATTCTGTATTTTTGTACATTTCATTTATACATGTTCCAAATAATAACAAATGTAAAACTAGATTAAATTAAATTATGCAAACTAATTTTGAATTGCCATCAAGGTTTTTTTTCAGGCTTCTGTAGTTAGAGCAACAACTAGAAAAAGCCAATGGAGAAATTCTAGTATGCTTGTTTGTTTGGCATTTAGCCAAAATGCAAAAGGTGTAACTATACAATCTAAAGCCCAAAAAATACAATTTTCTTCCTAGGTTCTTTATTAATGACTCATCCACTAGCACAGGCTACTCGTTTACTTTTGGGAAGTGATTTTAAATAGCCACTTCTTGTTAATCTACAGTAAGCCATCTATAGTAGCACACACTTAGACAACAACCTACCTATGTCTAATCTTGACAGCTCTGCATCTGTCTTTGTTACTCTGTGAAATCCCACAGTGCTCAGTGTATCAACAACACAAATGGTGAAAAACAAGTGCCATTTGTAACCGCTTCAAAAGCGGCCTCTAACTTCTTCAGACGTCACCAGTCAGCCCATACACCAATGTAGTAACGCCACCCACAGTGTTTGATTTCAGACTCTTTTTTTCTCTTTCAGTTTTTTTTTTTAGGTAAAATTTGTGCTTTTTTGTCATAACATTCTAGCCACTTCCTGTGAGCAAGTATTAACAGGAAGAGTTTTCAAAAGCCTTTTACATTACATCAAATTTTCCCATGAAGATCAAATGCCCCATGAAGTTCATGGGTGTTTGTGACGAAGACAATCCCACCTTCGGTAGGCCAAGTTTCTCTTTAAACCCCCTAATTGTACGATGTAACTGAGAGTCAGTCACTTTGCTTCAACGTCTGCTGTACCTAAAAAATGATCACTGTACAAGTAGTATTAAACATTCTGTGTATTAGCGTTGTATATATAAGTTATCTACATGTGGTTAGTTTGAGAAGAGCTACCAAAAATAAGCATAATGCTCATATTAGCCACATTGATTTTATATGAACTGATCAGAGATATTTTAACCTTTTATTTTCTCTCACTTGTGGTGACCGACAGCTTTCTACAGTGTCAACTTCAGTGATTTTTATATAAATCCGGCCTTTCTGGTGTCTAAATGCCTTTGAGAGAAAAAAAAAATGCTGAATGTAAAGCTACAGGAGGAAAAACATGGGAGAATAACAGGGAATAGCCACTTTTACATGAAATAGTACTCTCAGATTTGGACTGCCTCGGGGTTCACCGTTCATGCAAGCACAGAGATTACATTCTTACATTCTGTATATAGATAAGGACTGTAGAGGTGAGTCAGAATTGGAGAGAATGTGAAAAGGAAACAAGCGCTGGAAGAAGACATTGGTATTTTGAAGAAAGCAAAACAGGAAGTCAAATATCTCAGAATGGTAAAATGATGACTTTCAATATCGCTGCAAAATAAAAGCAAATGACTGAGCAGAGACACGGAATTCCTTATTAATTCCAGCCAAATCATTTTAACCAGTTTCGTGAGCTGCTCATTTTGTATTATGGACAAGAGTTGGAGCTAAAAATGCTGTAATTCAGAGCCACAGGTCAAATTTCTCTTGGAGCCAGAGAAACCCGTTCCCGTCGGTATGGTGCTTAACTGTTTGACTGAAGTGCTGAAGTCAAGCTGGAATATTAGAATAACAAAGGCTGAGATGTCTGATTTGAGAGGGACGAGGTTTGCGGGTTCATATGAGTGAAATCCAGCGATACAGGCTGGAGATTAGAGAAGTCAAAAGTGATCATGTGTAATTGGTTATCTCACCTCTAGCACCTCGGAAGGAATTATCCCCCGTAAGCCTCCTTAGACTCTTTAGTGGACTTCCACTGGAGAGGAGGAAAGTTTGCAGGCTTTGAAAAGGCAATCTTAAAAATCTTAGCGTTACCTGCTCCCACCGTGATGAAAGGCGAGATACCCTGACAGCAGCCACAACTCAGGTGCACACGTTTTAATATTCACCCTCTCTTCCAGCACAAGTTGACGCACCCAAGAAAAAAAAAAGTGGACTGTACTGTGGGAAACTGCAATTATTTCCAACTTTTTGGTGAACTCGCCGTGTAGGAAAACAGCAAGCGGGAAGGGTCCTTTTGAAGTGATCATCAGAGCTTAATTTGGATGTTTATTTTGGCCATTAGTTTCCAGTCTTGGTTCTTATTGAATTGTTAATCCTGAGGCGATGAGATACACAAAGAGAGTGATCTGAATTATGGTATCAGAACGACTTAATGAAATGAGTGTTGTGTGCCTCATTTAATCAATATTGGAGTATCTGCCAATTAGCACTATTATTTCACTGGCAAGCGAAAATCAGGACCCTGCTAATTTATCAACGACTCCATCTTTCTTACTGGTAGAATTACATATGTGATAACAATGGTTAATTTTTGATTTTCCTGCTTTAAATTATAAGGGGGAGGCTAGATTCTAATTAAGCTCCATTGGAAGTGTTGATGAGGTTTAACTAGCAAAATTAATTAAAAGTTTTGTAAAGATTAGAATCATGACGTTTTGAGTATTTAATCAAAATGCATTTTGCAATTAATTAAATCCTCATTTGCATGTGTATGTTAATTTGTGGGAATAATTTGAATCACATCAGCACATTCCATGTCTTATATCTTCGCGAAAGAGACGCCGAAGCTCGCGAATATCCGCACGTACAAAGACGGCACTCCAGGTATTCGATATCTAAGATATTTGCTCTCATAATCTGTTTCGTAGTCCTCAACCTGCTCGCAAACTGCAGATTAGCCCCAAAACATCCAATTTCCAGTCAATTCCCATTTCCACACTTATCTTTCAATCCTCTTAATTGAAGATATAGAGTGTTCATATATTTCGTGAATTAGTGAAAGAATACTCTTAACTTAAGTCGGATTATGATTTCTGAAATCCCCTTTACTATGAGACGCTTCAGAAAAAAAAAGAAAAAAATCCGCCGCAGAAAATTGAGCTTTGCATCAACACAAACTTCACATTCTCTCTTTTGGGCCGCGGGAAAGTGGGACTACAGAATTCAATTAAGCTGATTCACTTTACGAAGCTTTTTAAGGTCGGGTTGAAAGTGAGTCCCTGTTCACGGACAACGAACATTGTTTAATTTGGCCCTCGCCCACTGGTTGATGGCTACTTTAAGAGCAAAGTGATGTATTACCTCAGGCCTCCTCCCAGGTCCCACCAAACGTTTGCACTAAAAACCCTTTCAGACAAAAGATTCATATTGCATAAATGTACTGCAAGTAAAATTCATATCTATTTTACATCCTGTCTTGTGTGTGATTATAATCCAACTCAAAGAATCAACTCAGCAAACAGCTGTCATGAATCATTTCACAATGTGAAATCTAAATAATTAACAAATAAACGGTAAATAAAACAGATAAATGGTTAAAAGATATAGGAGTATGTCCATTAAAAAGCAAATTCTTTTAAAAGGAAGTGAAAATATAGTTGAGTCAGAAAACTCTTTGGATTCTAATGGTTTCAAAACACTTTTATGCCATCAAGTCATCAACTTTTCTTGAAAATGGTAAATGATTTACCTTACACCTTGAATAGATGTAAAGTGTACCAACATTCTTTCCCTTAAAATACTTTTACTAACGTTTTTAAAAAGTACAATTTTAATCATAGAATTGGCACGAGACATTGGATTGAAATATGAGCATTACGAGCATCACTGACACAAATGCGCAAAATGTCACGGCCTTTGCAACCGTTCTGTTTTGCAAACTCTACTTCTCATTGCACAACCAAGTATCTGCAAACAATTTCCAAGAATCCTGAAGCATCAGCAGGAAATAAACTGAGTAAGTGGATTTATTATAATATTCACACATACATAACTCAACAGAGCTGTGGATGTGAACGTCAGACGGTCTTTCATACGTCTTTCTGTCAGGTCAAACTACAGAGTGTCAGCACGCACAGGTACAGAAAGAAAGTGACTGCGCAAAAGAGAAATCTATAGGTGTGTGTGTGTGTGTGTGTATGGCGTTTCTAAGACAAGGAGTACCCCCTGATGCCCTGAACATATTTTATTTTGATCAGAAAATGCTGCATCACTGCGATTTGGCATTCGATCATGTGGATTCCTGATGGATCATAACTTAATCAGAGCAGGAATCACATCCTACGTGACATAATATGCCATTTGTGAATGCGCTTTCACCTAATGAAATCTGAAGAATGTTTGGCACCATGAGAGAGAGAGCTGGCGTTAAGCTCTGGCAACAACCTCCAATCACAATATCATTGCCATATAACACCAGTTACTCGCTCGTAAGAGAGAGAGAGCAGGGAGAATATTCCTAAACATAATCATATAAGCTGTTCCAAACTGTGTACGGTTGTCACACAGGGAAGATCTCAATAACTTGACAAACTCACAAGTCAGCAGCTTAATTACACGCGTGCCTGTTTTTTCTAGAAGTGGTTAAACATCTAGTTTGAAATGGCAGCGAATCAAGAAACTTTTGTTCATTTTGTCCGTCAAGCTAAAATTCCAAAATCTGGTTGGGCAGTGTTCTCAATTTTTAACTGGGGCAAGTTGTCACGTATGTTATGCTCAAATGCTTGAGATTTTTGCTGGCAAACACAAATTGTGTCTACATATAAATGTCTTTACAAAACAACCGTGCATGCACTAACATTTAAAAATGTATAAATTAATCACTGTGTTCATAAAAGATGCATTAAATTAATCAAAGGTAACAGCAAAGACATTTAAAAAGTTACAATATCATTTTATTTCAAATAAATGCTGTTCTTTTAAAAAAATATACAATTGTACAGAAAAAATGTACCATAGCTTTCAACAATGACAATAAAAAGAAATATTTCTTGAGCAATAAATCAGCATATTAGAATGATTTCTGAAGGATCATGTGACACTGAAGACTGGACATAAACATAAAAAAACCTTAAAATAACAAAGTTCTTATAAATTCCTATACATATAGTAATAATAAAAATAATGTCCTAAAATAATTGCACTGGATTTATTCATTGCACAAATTTTTTAAACCCATGAAGCGCTTCTGTTTAACTACAGCTTCATATATTTTAATTCTGAGGTTTCGCATTTGTCTGCAACCCCCCCCCAAAATGAAAGGTGATGCTGACAGCGGCTAAATTTGGAAGATGTGCTGTTATCTCAGTGTTCAATAAACATTTGATCTTGGCTATACTCTATGAATAAAGACATAAAGTAAGTCCTTGATTTTGCCTCTCATCTTTTGAAGTGTCCACTTTTCATTTCAGTTCTTTTCATCGACATTCTATGTTTAAACAAAACACCCTTGCTTTCACAGACACACACATACATATCACAAACAGAGAGAGCCACTACCACGACTGGCAAGGAATCAAAGATTAAAAGTTTGTCCACTTTGTCAATGTCATCATACTGCCCTCTTTTGTCAGTTTGCGTCGTGGAGAGCAGAGAGGGCTGCATCTCTTCTGCCTGCTTTCTACGTACCAGCATTTAATGCTTGAATGGATGAATTCTCATGTTTGGACCAACATGGGATTGTCTCGGCTTACACTATACATTTATATATTTATTTGTGTAAACGTGCATGCTGGGGAAATTCTCGAGTGAGCAGGAGACAGACGTGAGAGAAGTGACGAAAGACACAATAACACAGCAGGACTAAAAAGCAGGTTTAAGCATAATCTTGTTGCGTGTATGCAAAACATATACATTATGTTTCTCTGAATATTTAAATTACTTATTTAACTAGACTTATTTAACTAGTTTCATTTGTTGTTGTTGTTTTATTCCTCCACTGAAAGATTGAGGACATTTTCTTAATAAACGATAACAAAGTGAAATAAAAAATGCATATAAAAACTATATTATGACTGTTATTAGAAATGAAAAAGTTCATGTAGTTTAAGCTTTGCTTTTACCATGATGTTGTGACAAAAGGTCAATGACAACATAGATGATTCATCTGAATATGAATTTTGAGCTCTGCAGATTGTATACTAAAACTAACTTTTCATTTCACACATATCATAGGAATATCCTGTAAAGGGGTTTGTACAGTAAAGATCTCAACTAAGGAGTAGGGCTCCCCTAGTGGATAAGCCAGTAACAGCATTAAATACAGTTGCTGGAGAAATATTACTTATGACTTATGTTATCCATCCAGATTTAATATAATATAACAATTGTGTGTGTGTAATATTTTATTTTTAAAGTTTCTATATTTCTGAGGACATGAACGGGTTATGCATCAACTACCTGACATACAGCAATCACCCTGTCTATATTAATCTCTAGAGATGGTCACAGGTTCATGCAATGTCAAAATCCTCTTACTGGTCATTGGCGCCTGGTAATGTCCCATACAACATTAATGCTATCAAATCACTTGTCTTATCCATTTATAAAAGCGATAGCTCATGTGGCTATTGGATTTAAAATGTTAGCGTTTTCAATCATATTTTGACCTCTCGGTCTGGCCTGAAATCGCTTTAGCGCTTGTTTATATTGGGACAAGTGCACCAGGATCACAATCTGTGCGAATATGACCATCATCACAAAAACAGCGAGAAGTAAAAAAAATAGGACAGAGCTGCTCTAGTAGCATGTTTTTTGCCTCATGGATGTGGAATTCAGCCAAAGATACACCGCAGTCACATGTCATACAGCGTGTACGATATTAGCGAGAGATTGTTTCTAAAGGTATGGGGCAAATCATACTAAAGAACTCAGGTAGAAATGGCTATTTCACCTGATCTACGTGTCCCGCGCAGGGCAGCAGGCATGTAATTCAGCAGAGGAAGAAGCAGCTTTCCCGCAGAGCGGAGCCGGTACTTTGAGCCAGTGTGTGCTTGACAACAGTACACTACTCAGACAAAAAGATTCTCCCTCCACTGTCAAGATAACGTATTGGGCCCTTTGTAACACTGTGGGCTATTATACAAGTGATGTGGACTCCCCTTTGTTTATAGCACTTCAAACACACAAAGAAAAAGGAGGGGGACATGGCAGAACTGGATGCCACAGTTGTTTTAACATTAACAACACTGAAAGATGAAGACTGAGGAGTCTTAAGACTGTCATTCATGGCTACTTCACCGGCCTCAATCAAGATCCTCGGCATCAAAGTATAAAACAATGTACTTTTAAACAATTAATCAATCAATCAAAACAGGAGAGACATTTAAAAGCAAGTGTTTGTTCGGTATGAAATTTACCATCACTATATATATATACTGTATCCAAAATAATTAATGCATTTTTTTAGACTCAATACAGTTATATTGTGAACTATTAATACAATTTTAAGATAAAGGTTTTCTGTCATTTAAAATGTGATTAATTAGTGTAATGGCAAAGCTGAATTTCCAGTAATTTCTCCAACCTTCAGCATTGCGTGATTATGTGCTAAACAAAGTGCATTTGTTAGTATGAGTTATAAAATATTTTATTAAAAGTGGTGACTGAGTCGAAACTTTAAAAGAACAGCATTTTTTTTATCGGAATCTTCTATATTTTATATACTGACAGTATATTACTGCCACATTTGCTTGCTAAATACCGTAATATAAAAGTATTAAAAATTAATATAAAAATTAAAAAAGGTAATTCTTATTAATCTATTAATCCTGTTTCATCTTACAATTCTAATTTTCTGCAACAATAAGGGTAACTGATTTTTTTTCTAGCAAATGCAAGATTATATCTCGCAATTCCAATTTTTCTAAAATTCTGACTTTATAATCAAAAAATAATAATAATATTGTGAGATTTAAACCCTAAATTGCAAGAAAAAAAAGAACTGTAAGACAAAAATCACAATTATGTTATTTATTCATCTTTTCTTTTTTCTTTTTTTTTTCATCTTGTGACAGAAACAAGCTTTATCTTTTCTTTACTAGATTTATGTTAATTTATTCAATAATTTTTTTTTTTTGGTTGTTTGTTTGATCCCCAAACTTTTAGTGTATTAATATGAATGTGAACCAGCACAGATAGTGAATAAAATGCTAAAATATCACACACAAAAGTCTTAACGGTTCTGCATGTTCTTTCTGTTTAAAAGAGCCCCCATGAGCACACAGTTGTACATATGAGGGCAAACTCAAATGCACTAAAGATCAGAGAGATGACATTTGTGGTTGGAAAAAATTGTCTTCTTTCTTTCCTCATACTGTTTGCATGTGATATCAGTGACGCTGACCTTTAACACACTGTTATTAATGGTGGAGATGTTTTTCATATGGCCTGGGTGTCATTTACATGATTAGAGACTCTTTTACTGCTACATTGTTTCTGTTTTCCATTCTTTCGGCTAGGTATTACTCTATATTTCGTTACTTAATTTCTAATACCACACATTTTCCAGAGAGGGATTTTTATCCAGGGCCAGCACAAAGTTGGTGTAGTTGTCCAAAACCACTTTTTGTACAAGGCAAGCATAAACATGGTTCCCTTGTCTGTCGTACACTACGACGTATGTCGTATCGACAGACTGGGTCTTATGCCTGAGAGCCCTGATTCGCTCAGTATTGAGAAAACGCCAACTAATTTAGTTGGCAAGTGGATAATTGCACACCGGCCGTACCGGCCCGACATGTCGGGTATAAGTAGGCGCAGGTGCAACCACTCATTAGGATTTGCTTCAGAGCCGAGAGCTGCCTAGGTGTGGTTCTCTTAACTGAACGCAAGTGCTGCAAGTATTGGGATACTTTCAAGCGGAGGCTGTTTTTTT
>JAUMHP010056279.1:0-20442 GCA_032361065.1 Enteromius trimaculatus | reverse complement strand
CTGTTAACTAAGATTTTGTAGGATCGAGGCCTTCCCATCTAGTAAGGCCTTAGCTTAATTAAAGTATCTGATTTGCATTCAGAAGATGTAAGTTAATATCTTACAGGTTTTAGTCAGGGACTAGGAGATTTTAACTCCTACTTAAAGCTTTGAAGGTTTTTGGTCTAATTTAACCTAAGTCGCTAAGAGATTAGTATTAAAATGGCCGGGGTTAATGGTAGCAATGCAAGGGTGGCCATGGTAAATAGTGTTAAGGGTAATGTATTTTGGGTTGTTTTGGTTCGTCAAGGGGTTAATGAATTAATTGTGTTTGGAAAGATAGTTAGTGCTATAGCATAACATAGCCGTAAATAAAAGTATAGGCTAATTAGGGCAGCTAAAGCTATAGATGTGGCAACAATTGACATGTCTTGTTTTGTTAGCTCTTGTAGAATTAGTCATTTTGGTATAAATCCTGTAAAAGGAGGTAATCCTCCTAATGATAGTAGTGCTATGGTGGCCGTTACTACAAGGGCTGGGCTTTTTGATCAAGTAGTTGATAGTTCATTAATTTTTGTTGCTGTTAATTTTTTAAATGTTAGAAATGTTGTAGATGTCATAATAATATATATTCCTAAAGCAATTAGTGTTAATTGAGGGGCATATTGAATAGTTACAATTATTCAGCCTATGTGAGCGATTGAGGAGTATGCTAGTACTTTTCGTAGTTGGGTTTGATTAAGTCCTCCTCATCCTCCTACTAGGGTAGATATAATACCTAATATTGTTAATAGTGTGGAATTAATATTTTGTGTTTGGATAATTAGTGCAAATGGGGCAAGTTTTTGTCAGGTTGATATAATTAATCCTGTTGTTAGGTCTAATCCTTGGAGAACTTCTGGTATTCAAAAGTGTATAGGTGCAAGTCCAATTTTTAGTGCTAAGGCTATTATAAATATTGTGTTGGCAACTGGGTTTGATAAATCATTAATATTTCATTCTCCTATTATTCATGCGTTCGTTGTGCTTGAGAACAGGATTATTGCTGCTGCGGTTGCTTGTGTGAGGAAATATTTTGTTGTTGCTTCTACTGCACGGGGATGATGGTGTTGTGCTATTAATGGAATAATAGCTAAAGTATTGATTTCTAGTCCTATTCAGGCTAGAATTCAGTGAGAGCTGGCAAAGGTTAGGGTAGTACCTAGTCCTAAACTAAATAATAGGATAGCTAATAGGTGGGGGTTCATTGACAGGGGAGGGGTTTTAACACTCATGTTCAGGGTATGGGCCTGATAGCTTATTTAGCTGACCCTGCCTTAGAAAGTAGTGTAAAGGATGCACTCTGAGTTTTGATCTCTTAAGTATGGGTTCGATTCCCTTCTTTCTAGAAACTGAGGGGATTTTAACCCCTATAAATCACTCTATCAAAGTGGTCCTTTAACATTCAGGCACGGTTTCTTAAGCTATAGGTGTGGGGGAAGTCCTGCTAATGCTATTGGTAGGGCGGTGTGTCATAATACAAAAGTAATAGTAAGGGGGAGGAAATTTTTTCATACTAAATGTATTAACTGATCATATCGGAATCGTGGGTATGAGGCTCGTACTCATAAAAATAAAATGGATAGGAGTGCAGCTTTAATTATAATACTAATTGTTATAAGTTCTGGGATGCTTTGGACATGAAATGTACCAATAAATAATACTGTTGAGAGTGTATTTATTAATAGAATATTAGCATATTCGGCTAGAAAAAATAGTGCGAAGGGGCCTCCTGCATATTCTACGTTAAATCCAGATACTAATTCTGATTCCCCCTCTGTTAGATCAAATGGCGCTCGGTTTGTTTCTGCTAGAGTTGAAATATATCATATTGCGGCTAAGGGTCAGGCTGGGATCATTAATCAAATGCTTTCTTGTGTTATATTGAATGTTTGTAGTGTATATCCCCCTGAAAAAATAATAATTGATAGGAGAATGAGTCCTAAGCTAACTTCATATGAAATTGTTTGTGCTACGGCCCGTAGGGCTCCAATTAATGCATATTTTGAATTTGATGCTCATCCTGATCCTAAAATTGAATATACTGCTAGACTTGATATAGCTAAAATAAATAAGATTCCTAAATTTAAATCTACTACTGGGTGTGGTATTGGGATAGGTGCTCATAATATTATTGCTAAAGTTAATGCAAGTATAGGGGTAAGTAAAAATAAAATTGGGGATGATGTTGATGGGCGTACTGGTTCTTTAATAAATAATTTAACCCCATCAGCAATGGGTTGTAATAAACCATAAGGTCCTACTACGTTAGGTCCTTTTCGTAGTTGTATATAACCTAAGACCTTTCGTTCAATTAAGGTAAGGAAGGCTACTGCTAATAATACGGGTACAATATAGGCTAGGGGATTAATTAAATTAGTAATAAGGGTATTTAGCATATCTAGGAAGAGGAATTGAACCTCTGAATAAAAGGGCTTAGGCCTTTTGCATTTACCATACTCTGCCATCCCAGTATATCCTTATTTTGGTTACTAAAATTACGGGCTCTTCCTATTTATATTGATTTGTTTTCATAAATTGGGGGTGAGGGCGTGCTTTGAGCATGGGCTCTTCTTTTTCGGTCCTTTCGTACTGGAAAAAGTAGCGTTACAGATAGAAACCGACCTGGATTACTCCGGTCTGAACTCAGATCACGTAGGACTTTAATCGTTGAACAAACGAACCCTTAATAGCGGCTGCACCACTAGGATGTCCTGATCCAACATCGAGGTCGTAAACCCTCTTGTCGATATGAACTCTGGAAGAGGATTGCGCTGTTATCCCTAGGGTAACTTGGTTCGTTAATCGGTCATGGTTAGCCGGATCGTCTCTGGTCAAGTATTTTGTGACGTTGAGATGTCTCTCTTGGTTATTAGGATAAGTATACCTATTCCTCTGGGAGGTTTATTTATTCTCCTGGGTCGCCCCAACCGAAGGCAATAGTTTCATATTTCAAAGTTTAAAGTTGCTTTTTATTGAGTTGTTTGACATGATTGATTATGTGCCTTAAGCTCCAAAGGGTCTTCTCGTCTTGTATAATAATATCCGCTTCTGCACGGATAGATCAATTTCACTGACTTGAAAAGGGAGACAGTTAAGCCCTCGTTTAGCCATTCATACAGGTCTTAATTTATAAGACAAGTGATTGCGCTACCTTTGCACGGTTAATTTACCGCGGCCGTTGAATTTGCGATCACTGGGCAGGCTGGACCTCATATACTTGATTATGTTGCAGGAGGCGATGTTTTTGGTAAACAGGCGAGGCTTGTGTTTGCCGAATTCCTTCCTTTTCTTTTAGTCTTTCCTTTATTGCACTCCAGTGTGGGGTTAACGATAGTTTTATTGTGGATTCTTCTTGGGGTTTTGGAAATTCACATTACTCTCTTTGTTTGAGTTCGTTAATTACCAATGGTTAGTCCGATTTGGTTTACACTTGTGCTGAGGAGAAGGGCATTCTTTCTTGTTACTCATTTTAGCATAATCTCTTCCATATAGATATGGATAGGCCTAATAATAAGTAGGGGAATAAGATTTATTATCAATATTATAAACTTTATATTGTTTGAGGTTTAACGCTTTCTATTTAGGTGGCTGCTATAAAGCCCACTAAAACAATATGTTTTGTCTATTATGATCTTTATCCTCCTAAAAAGGTTGTATCCTTGGTTAAAGGGGCTGTACCTCCTTTAACTAACTCTTATATTTTTCTTTAAATCTTGATTTGTTTAATATTTGATTTAGGGTGTATAAGGCTGAACTCTTATTCATTTCTTAGGCAACCAGCTATCACCAAGTTCGATAGGTCTATCACTTCTACCCGGAGTTCTTCCCACACTTTTGCTACAGGGACGGGTTTGCCTTAAATAGGCTGCCTCGGGGTAGCTCCCTTGGTTTCGGGGATTCAAACTAAAGTTCTCTTTGCTTGAGTATACTAATTAAATCATGATGCAAAAGGTACAAGGTTTAGTCTTTGCTTTTTGGTGCTTATATGGGTTGTTTCATTTCTCTTTCAGCTTTCCCTTACGGTACTCTCTCTATTGCTTTATAATTATACCCTTTCTGTCGCCCATACTCAGGTAAAAAGAATGGTTTGGTTTATAGTATTAAGTCTATTCTGATGTTATTTATATTGTTAAGTTATTATTTGGTTAAGCTAGCTGTTTGGCTCAGGGAGGCCCGTTTTGCGCGGACATCTTCTCGGTGTAATTGAGGTGCTTATTAAGCTACACCCTGAGGTTTCGTCCAAGTACACCTTCCGGTACACTTACCATGTTACGACTTTTCCCTCCTGTTTTAGTGCTAAAATTTTAGTTATTTTCTTTGCGTTAAATTGGAGAGAGTGACGGGCGGTGTGTACGCGTCTCAGAGCCGTATTCAAAGGGACACTCTGTTTCCCTTTTACTACTAAATCCTCCTTCAAGTACTGTTTCATGGTTTATATTCGTAATATTCTATAATAGAAAATGTAGCCCATTTCTTCCCACATCATGCGCTGCACCTCGACCTGACGTTCTGGGTTGTACTCATTTTGCTCGTTTTTAGACCTTTGCAGGGCAAGCTTACGACGGTGGTATATAGGCTGGAATGGCTAGAAGTGGTGAGGTTTAACGGGGATTGTCGGTTCTAGAACAGGCTCCTCTAGATGGATCTGAGACACCGTCAGGTCTTTTGAGTTTCAAGCTATTTGCTCGTAATACCCTGGCGAATACTTCTTAATAATTGAGTATCTAGGTTTACGGCTAAGCATAGTAGGGTATCTAATCCTAGTTTGTTCCTTAGCTTTCGTGGAGTCGGTAAATTTAATTAAAGCTACTTTCGTGTGGTGGGCCTCAGACGCCTAGAAAGCGTATAACGGCCGAAGGGCCATTTGGCTTTATTTTGTTTTGTCCCCTAACCACCCTTTATGCCGTTATATTATCAACTAGGGCCTACACGTCTAACCGCGGTGGCTGGCACGAGTTTTACCGGCCCATATTAGCTTTAAGACTTAGTCAAGTTTTCACTTATGGCTTAATGTTTATTACTGCTGAATTCCCTTGGGGGTGTGGCTTAGCTAGGCGTTTTGGGCTAATATTTGTGCCTGATGCCTGTTCCTTTCTCCCTGGCGGGGTTTAAGGACGTATTCACGGGGTTGCGGAGACTTGCATGTATAATTTTAGCTATAGCTGATATTAAGGCCAGGACCAGGCCTTTGTGCGTGTGGAGTCTTTTACGACTCATCCTAGCATCTTCAGTGCTATGCTTTATATTAAGCTACACTAGCAAGAATTAATTATAATTAATTAGAATAATTAGGACTAGTTTTTTGTTTTTTGTTTTTATAGAGGCTTTGTAGCATAAATTATTTTTGTAAAAAATGAGTATACACATCTATATATGTATATATATATATATATATATATAATGATGCCATTTTACTTCAACTTTTGGCTCTACGTTCCCGAGTCCTCCTTGGTTTGAGGGTTTGACAAGGATACAGGATTACTTCGAGCGTAGGGGGGTAGGGGGGTTTGTCGCGCAAAAACCAGGGGGGAATAATAGATAATAGTAATGTTGAACTAGTAGAATATACTTTATGCACTTGATAAAAACATATGTGATGCTTATGTTATGTCTTACGATAATTAATTTATATATCACATTCAAGAAAAATGTTCCACCTTAATTCACCATTGACGGCCTGCACTCTGAAATGTAAATGAAAGGAGAACAAAAAAAAGACCACGTTATGCATATAAAAGAATGCTAGGCTAGTTGGGTAACGAGACATATGTACTACACCATTAATCAAATGCCAGATATAGTTAATAAAGGGTGGAGTTATGCAGTAGTGCACCTGAAATAGGAACCAGATGCCAGTAATAGTTCATAATGTGCAACCCCCACGATTTTTGTCCCTGACCCTATCATGCATGATTTACCTTTAAGTAAACCAGTTGGTGGTTTCTTACTACATTAATATGTTAAGTTAGATCTTAGTTGTTTATTCAAGGGAGATTTGGAGGTCGATTTTTAGGGGAATAAATAAATTACCCGGGTTAAAATAATTTATCTGTGAGTTTTAATGTTATGTCAATGTATTTCTTATTATTTAATACTTGCTTTATGGTTAAAATAGGTTAATGGTGATAATACATATATGTATATAAACCATATATGTAATATTATGCATAGTATATACTAAACCATTATATAAGATATACTAAACTATGCGTTTGTCCATTTCAGAGAATAGTTTAATATAGAATTTTGGCTTTGGGAGCCAAGGGTAGGAGTTAAAATCTCCTTTCTCTGGTGTTGATATGCCCCCGTGTAGCCGGGGTCTGCTATCTTATTATTCCTGTGTTTTACCATGTTCTGCCACCCCTATATATCCTTATTTTGGTTACTAAAATTACGGGCTCTTCCTATTTATATTGATTTGTTTTCATAAATTGGGGGTGAGGGCGTGCTTTGAGCATGGGCTCTTCTTTTTCGGTCCTTTCGTACTGGAAAAAGTAGCGTTACAGATAGAAACCGACCTGGATTACTCCGGTCTGAACTCAGATCACGTAGGACTTTAATCGTTGAACAAACGAACCCTTAATAGCGGCTGCACCACTAGGATGTCCTGATCCAACATCGAGGTCGTAAACCCTCTTGTCGATATGAACTCTGGAAGAGGATTGCGCTGTTATCCCTAGGGTAACTTGGTTCGTTAATCGGTCATGGTTAGCCGGATCGTCTCTGGTCAAGTATTTTGTGACGTTGAGATGTCTCTCTTGGTTATTAGGATAAGTATACCTATTCCTCTGGGAGGTTTATTTATTCTCCTGGGTCGCCCCAACCGAAGGCAATAGTTTCATATTTCAAAGTTTAAAGTTGCTTTTTATTGAGTTGTTTGACATGATTGATTATGTGCCTTAAGCTCCAAAGGGTCTTCTCGTCTTGTATAATAATATCCGCTTCTGCACGGATAGATCAATTTCACTGACTTGAAAAGGGAGACAGTTAAGCCCTCGTTTAGCCATTCATACAGGTCTTAATTTATAAGACAAGTGATTGCGCTACCTTTGCACGGTTAATTTACCGCGGCCGTTGAATTTGCGATCACTGGGCAGGCTGGACCTCATATACTTGATTATGTTGCAGGAGGCGATGTTTTTGGTAAACAGGCGAGGCTTGTGTTTGCCGAATTCCTTCCTTTTCTTTTAGTCTTTCCTTTATTGCACTCCAGTGTGGGGTTAACGATAGTTTTATTGTGGATTCTTCTTGGGGTTTTGGAAATTCACATTACTCTCTTTGTTTGAGTTCGTTAATTACCAATGGTTAGTCCGATTTGGTTTACACTTGTGCTGAGGAGAAGGGCATTCTTTCTTGTTACTCATTTTAGCATAATCTCTTCCATATAGATATGGATAGGCCTAATAATAAGTAGGGGAATAAGATTTATTATCAATATTATAAACTTTATATTGTTTGAGGTTTAACGCTTTCTATTTAGGTGGCTGCTATAAAGCCCACTAAAACAATATGTTTTGTCTATTATGATCTTTATCCTCCTAAAAAGGTTGTATCCTTGGTTAAAGGGGCTGTACCTCCTTTAACTAACTCTTATATTTTTCTTTAAATCTTGATTTGTTTAATATTTGATTTAGGGTGTATAAGGCTGAACTCTTATTCATTTCTTAGGCAACCAGCTATCACCAAGTTCGATAGGTCTATCACTTCTACCCGGAGTTCTTCCCACACTTTTGCTACAGGGACGGGTTTGCCTTAAATAGGCTGCCTCGGGGTAGCTCCCTTGGTTTCGGGGATTCAAACTAAAGTTCTCTTTGCTTGAGTATACTAATTAAATCATGATGCAAAAGGTACAAGGTTTAGTCTTTGCTTTTTGGTGCTTATATGGGTTGTTTCATTTCTCTTTCAGCTTTCCCTTACGGTACTCTCTCTATTGCTTTATAATTATACCCTTTCTGTCGCCCATACTCAGGTAAAAAGAATGGTTTGGTTTATAGTATTAAGTCTATTCTGATGTTATTTATATTGTTAAGTTATTATTTGGTTAAGCTAGCTGTTTGGCTCAGGGAGGCCCGTTTTGCGCGGACATCTTCTCGGTGTAATTGAGGTGCTTATTAAGCTACACCCTGAGGTTTCGTCCAAGTACACCTTCCGGTACACTTACCATGTTACGACTTTTCCCTCCTGTTTTAGTGCTAAAATTTTAGTTATTTTCTTTGCGTTAAATTGGAGAGAGTGACGGGCGGTGTGTACGCGTCTCAGAGCCGTATTCAAAGGGACACTCTGTTTCCCTTTTACTACTAAATCCTCCTTCAAGTACTGTTTCATGGTTTATATTCGTAATATTCTATAATAGAAAATGTAGCCCATTTCTTCCCACATCATGCGCTGCACCTCGACCTGACGTTCTGGGTTGTACTCATTTTGCTCGTTTTTAGACCTTTGCAGGGCAAGCTTACGACGGTGGTATATAGGCTGGAATGGCTAGAAGTGGTGAGGTTTAACGGGGATTGTCGGTTCTAGAACAGGCTCCTCTAGATGGATCTGAGACACCGTCAGGTCTTTTGAGTTTCAAGCTATTTGCTCGTAATACCCTGGCGAATACTTCTTAATAATTGAGTATCTAGGTTTACGGCTAAGCATAGTAGGGTATCTAATCCTAGTTTGTTCCTTAGCTTTCGTGGAGTCGGTAAATTTAATTAAAGCTACTTTCGTGTGGTGGGCCTCAGACGCCTAGAAAGCGTATAACGGCCGAAGGGCCATTTGGCTTTATTTTGTTTTGTCCCCTAACCACCCTTTATGCCGTTATATTATCAACTAGGGCCTACACGTCTAACCGCGGTGGCTGGCACGAGTTTTACCGGCCCATATTAGCTTTAAGACTTAGTCAAGTTTTCACTTATGGCTTAATGTTTATTACTGCTGAATTCCCTTGGGGGTGTGGCTTAGCTAGGCGTTTTGGGCTAATATTTGTGCCTGATGCCTGTTCCTTTCTCCCTGGCGGGGTTTAAGGACGTATTCACGGGGTTGCGGAGACTTGCATGTATAATTTTAGCTATAGCTGATATTAAGGCCAGGACCAGGCCTTTGTGCGTGTGGAGTCTTTTACGACTCATCCTAGCATCTTCAGTGCTATGCTTTATATTAAGCTACACTAGCAAGAATTAATTATAATTAATTAGAATAATTAGGACTAGTTTTTTGTTTTTTGTTTTTATAGAGGCTTTGTAGCATAAATTATTTTTGTAAAAAATGAGTATACACATCTATATATGTATATATATATATATATATATATAATGATGCCATTTTACTTCAACTTTTGGCTCTACGTTCCCGAGTCCTCCTTGGTTTGAGGGTTTGACAAGGATACAGGATTACTTCGAGCGTAGGGGGGTAGGGGGGTTTGTCGCGCAAAAACCAGGGGGGAATAATAGATAATAGTAATGTTGAACTAGTAGAATATACTTTATGCACTTGATAAAAACATATGTGATGCTTATGTTATGTCTTACGATAATTAATTTATATATCACATTCAAGAAAAATGTTCCACCTTAATTCACCATTGACGGCCTGCACTCTGAAATGTAAATGAAAGGAGAACAAAAAAAAGACCACGTTATGCATATAAAAGAATGCTAGGCTAGTTGGGTAACGAGACATATGTACTACACCATTAATCAAATGCCAGATATAGTTAATAAAGGGTGGAGTTATGCAGTAGTGCACCTGAAATAGGAACCAGATGCCAGTAATAGTTCATAATGTGCAACCCCCACGATTTTTGTCCCTGACCCTATCATGCATGATTTACCTTTAAGTAAACCAGTTGGTGGTTTCTTACTACATTAATATGTTAAGTTAGATCTTAGTTGTTTATTCAAGGGAGATTTGGAGGTCGATTTTTAGGGGAATAAATAAATTACCCGGGTTAAAATAATTTATCTGTGAGTTTTAATGTTATGTCAATGTATTTCTTATTATTTAATACTTGCTTTATGGTTAAAATAGGTTAATGGTGATAATACATATATGTATATAAACCATATATGTAATATTATGCATAGTATATACTAAACCATTATATAAGATATACTAAACTATGCGTTTGTCCATTTCAGAGAATAGTTTAATATAGAATTTTGGCTTTGGGAGCCAAGGGTAGGAGTTAAAATCTCCTTTCTCTGGTGTTGATATGCCCCCGTGTAGCCGGGGTCTGCTATCTTATTATTCCTGTGTTTTACCATGTTCTGCCACCCCATATAGGTTTTATAATATTCTGTTACATTATATTGTAACTTGCAGATTCGTATAATTATATGTTTATTCTAGGCCTTAGGAAGGAGTTTAACCTTCTATCTTTGGCTTACAAGGTCAATGCTTTAATTCATGTTAAGCTACCAAGGCAAGATTAGTTAAGTATTTTATTTTCTAACACTCCTGTTAGTGGTATTAAGATGAGGAATAGTGCGAAGTACAGGAGGGATGCAATTTGTCCTATGATAATAAAAGGGTATTCTACGGGTATTCCTCCAATTCAGGTTAAAATTATTATGTCTGCTACTAGGGTTCAGAATATTAGTTGGGTAATAGGGCGAAATGTTAGTCCTTGTTGTTTTGATGTATGTAATAATGGAATAACTATTAACACTAGGATTGAGAATAGGAGTGCTAAAACACCTCCTAACTTGTTAGGAATTGACCGTAAAATAGCATAAGCGAATAGAAAATATCATTCTGGCTTAATATGAGGAGGCGTAATTAATGGGTTGGCTGGGGTAAAATTTTCTGGGTCTCCTAAAAGGTTAGGGCAAAATAATGCTAAAAGTGTAAGGGATAAAATTACAATTATAAAACCAAGAAGGTCTTTATAGGTAAAGTAAGGGTGGAATGAAATTTTATCTGTGTCTGAAAATAATCCGATTGGGTTATTTGATCCTGTTTCGTGTAGGAAAAGGAGATGAATAATGGTTATTGCAGTGATAATAAAAGGTAAAATAAAATGAAATGCGAAGAATCGTATAAGTGTTGCGTTATCTACTGAAAAACCACCTCAAATTCATTGGACTAATATATTTCCTATGTAAGGTACGGCAGATAATAGGTTTGTAATAACTGTAGCACCTCAAAATGATATTTGTCCTCACGGTAGTACATATCCTACAAAGGCAGTTATTATAACTAATAATAATAGGACAACTCCAATATTTCAGGTTTCTTTGTAAAGATAAGATCCATAATATAGACCTCGGGCAATATGTAAATAAATACAGATGAAGAATAGTGATGCCCCATTGGCATGTACATTTCGGACTAATCAGCCAGAATTAACATCTCGGCAGATATGAATCACTGATGAAAATGCGGTTGATATGTCGGAAGCATAATGTATAGCTAAAAATAATCCTGTTAAAATTTGGGTAATTAAGCATAATCCTAATAAAGAGCCAAAGTTTCATCATGAAGAAATATTGGAGGGTGCTGGTAAATCAATTAGTGCTTCGTTAGCATTTTTAGTTAGGGGGTGTGTTTTGCGTAGGTTTGCCATTACTGGTTTCTGTAGTTGAATAACAACAATGGTTCTTCAAATCATTAGTCTTGGTTAAAGTCTGAGCAGAAATTATGATTTACTTAATGTACACCATGTTAATAGCTTTAATTTTAGGTTTAGTTGCTGTTGCTTCTAATCCTACTCCTTATTTTGCTGCTTTTGGTTTGGTAGTTGCGGCTGGGGTTGGGTGCGGGGTTTTAGTTGGGTGTGGAGGTTCTTTTTTATCTTTAGTTCTTTTTTTAATTTATTTAGGTGGAATACTTGTAGTCTTTGCTTACTCGGCAGCTTTAGCTGCTGAGCCTTTTCCGGAAGCTTGGGGTGGTCGTCCTGTATTAAGTTATGTAATATTTTATTTATTAATAGTTAGTTTAGTAGCTGGTTATTTCTGGGGGGAATGATATGAGGGTTCTTGGATAGTTGCGGATAGTTTAAAGGAATTTTCTGTTTTGCGTGGAGATACTAGTGGTGTGGCCATAATATACTCGTTTGGTGGGGGTATACTAGTAATTAGTGTTTGAGTTTTACTTTTAACTTTATTAGTTGTTTTAGAATTAACTCGTGGAATAAGTCGTGGGACTTTGCGGGCAGTTTAAATAAAAATTAGGATAATTGCTAAAATAAAAGTTAAAAGGGAGATAGTTAAATATGTTTTAATTATTCCTTTACTAATATCATTTATAATTTTTGATATAGTTTTTTGTAGTATTGTCAGGCCTTTTGGTCCGGTATTTTCAAGTCATGTTTTATCAAATTGTGTGGCGAGTGATTGTCCTATGGTGAGTTTAAGTTTTGCTATTAGGTTATGAACAATTGTTGGGAAAAACCCTAGTATATTTGAAAATTTATATATCTTAAAGGTTGGGATGATTTTTAGTTGTATAGTTGTGATTTTGGATAATTCTATAGCTACTAATAGGCCTAAAATTGTTACTAGGAGAGCTGTAATTTTTATAATTATTGGTATTGTTGTAACTGGTGTTTTTAAAGGTAAGAAATTTTGTGTAATAATGAGTCCTGCAATAATACTTCCTCAAGCGAGTCGTTCAATAGAATTAATAATTATTGGATTATTTTCGTTAATTGGTGATAGAGATATAAATCGTGGGGTTCCTATAGTAACAAAATATACTAGTCGGAAGCTATATACTGCGGTAAATGACGTGGCAATTAATGTTAATACTAAGGCTCAGGCGTTTAAGTGTGAAGTATTTAGGGCTTCAATAATTGCGTCTTTTGAGAAAAATCCTGCCAGGAATGGGGTTCCTGTAAGGGCTAAGCTACCAATTGTGAAATAGGTTGAAGTGGCTGGCATAGTTTTAAATAGGCCTCCTATTTTTCGAATATCTTGTTCACCGTTTAGGCTGTGAATAATTGATCCTGCACATAAAAATAGTATAGCTTTAAAGAAGGCGTGAGTGCATACGTGAAAGAATGCAAGTTGGGGCTGATTTAATCCGATTGAGACTATTATTAAGCCGAGTTGACTTGATGTTGAGAAAGCTACGATTTTTTTGATATCATTTTGGGTCAGGGCACAAGTGGCCGCGAATAGGGAGGTTAGTGATCCTAGGCATAGGCATGTGGTTAGAATTGTTTGATTATTTTCTATAATAGGGTGAAGGCGAATTAGAAGGAAAATTCCTGCGATTACTATTGTACTTGAATGTAGTAAAGCGGACACTGGGGTAGGGCCTTCTATGGCTGAAGGTAGTCAAGGGTGGAGGCCAAATTGGGCTGATTTTCCTGTTGCTGCTAGTGTAAGTCCTAATAAGGGTGGTGTTGTATAAAGGTCTTTTGTTGCGGCAAATATTTGTTGGAATTCTAGAGAGTTAAGGTTTGTTGCAAATCATGCTATTGACATAATTAGGCCAATATCTCCTACTCGGTTATAAATGACGGCTTGAAGGGCTGCTGTGTTAGCATCTGCTCGTCCGTGTCATCATCCAACTAGTAAAAATGATATAATTCCTACGCCTTCTCATCCAATAAATAGTTGAAATAAATTATTAGATGTAATTAAAACAATTATGGCTACTAAAAATAAGAGTAAATATTTGAAAAATCGGTCAATATTTGGGTCAGAACTTATGTATCAAAGTGCAAATTCTAGAATAGATCAGGTTACAAATAAAGCAACTGATAATAGGATTAATGAATAATGATCAAATTTAAAGCTAATATTGATGCTAAATGTTTGGGTGTTAATTCATTTTCAGTTTATAACGACGCCTTCTGATCCTACACTTAAAAGGGTCGTTAAAGGTAAGAGGCTAATGAAAAATGCGGATTGGACGGCAATTTTTGTTGTTTTTGCCAAAATAAATTTTTGTTGGTTAGGGCTAAGCGCCATGATTAGTGGAATAATCAGGATAATAAATGCTAAAAAAATTGGGGTATTTGTCGCCATATTTTAAACTTCCACTTGGATTTGCACCAAGAGTTTTTGGCTCCTAAGGCCAATGGATAGACTGTTATCCTTTAGAAGTGAGGAAGCCGCGGATTTTAACCTCGGGTGTAAGAATTAGCAGTGCTTACTATTTTCAGAACTACCTCGGTGAGTAAGGGGGCTTTAACCCCTGTCTTTAGAATCACAATCTAATATCTTTATTAAACTATACTTACAGTAACATGAGCTTCAGATAGGTTCTGGTTTTAGTATTAATATTACAACCGGTAAGAGGTGAAGTATTATTAATAAATGTTCTCGTGTTATATAGGGATGTAGCCCTATAATGTGGATTAGTGCCGGGCCCCGCTGTGGTATAAGGAACATATATAAAGTATATCCAGCTGTAATTAGGGTACCTAGACCAGTTAGTAAAATTGTTCATCAGGATCAATTATATAATATTAAAATAATTAAGAATTCCCCTATGAAGTTAGGAGAGGGTGGAAGAGCTATATTAGCTAGGCTAACAATTAGTCATCATGTTGCGGTTAGTGGAAAAATTGATTGTAATCCTCGAGTAAGTATTATTGTTCGGCTGTGAGTTCGTTCATATAATATATTAGCTAGACAGAATAAGGCGGATGATACTAGTCCGTGGGCAATCATTAGGACTATTGCTCCTGAAAAGCCTCATGGAGTTCGGATTAAAACTCCTCCTGTTACTAAGCCCATATGACTTACGGATGAATAGGCAATTAATGACTTAATATCTGTCTGTCGTAAACAAATAACACCAGCTATAATAATTCCTCAAAGGGCTAGAATAACAAGGGGATATATTAATTCTTTAGCTAATGAATTAATTATAATCGTGATGCGAATAATTCCGTATGCTCCAAGTTTTAGTAAAACTGCTGCTAGTACTATTGATCCTGCTACTGGGGCCTCTACGTGTGCTTTTGGTAATCATAAGTGAACACCATAAAGTGGTAATTTTACTAGGAAGGCTAGTAGGCAACCGGCTCATAAAACTGTGGTGCTTCAGGGGTTTAATTGAATAGATTCTGTATATGAAAGTATAAATATTGATATGGTTCCTATGTGGCCGTGTAGGAAGAGTAAAGCAACTAAAAGTGGAAGTGATCCTGCTATAGTATAGAATAAAAGGTAATAGCCTGCATTAAGTCGTTCGGTTTGATTTCCCCATCGGGTAATAATAATTAAAGTTGGGATAAGTGTGGTTTCAAATATAACATAAAATAAAATTAAATCTGTGGTTCCGAATGCTATAACTAAAGTAAATTGTAATAAGGTAAATAGAATAAGGTATAGTCGTTGTCGGCTAATTGGTTCTGATTTAATATGTTTTTGGCTGGCCAATATTATAAGTGGAAGTAATCAGCATGTAAGTACTAGTAATGGTGCTGATAATGGATCTACAGCTATATATTTATTTAAGGAAGTTCATCCGGCCTCAGGTACTCATTTTAGTCAGGTTAAACTGGTTGAGGCAATTAAAAAACTATAAGTAATTGAAGAGAATCATAGTCATTTTTGGGGAATTAATCAGATTGTTGGAAATATTATGATTGTTGGAATTATTACCTTTAACATTGTAGCAAATTTAAATTTTGTAGTCGGTCAGTTCCGTGGGTTCGAGCTGTGGCTACTAGTAGTGCTAGGCCGGTGCTAGCCTCACAGGCAGAGAAGGCTAATAATAGTAGAGGTGCTGTTGAAAAACTTATGGATTCAAATTGTAGTGCTCATAAGGCCAACGCAATAAATAATGAAAGTATTATGCCTTCTAGGCATAAGAGTGCGGAGAGAAGATGGGTTCGGTGTAATGCTAATCCGGTTAACCCTAAAATAAATGCAGAAGAAAAACTAAAATGTATGGGGGTAATAAGGGGGTCATGGGATTTCACCACGATTTTCTGGGCCGAAACCAGAGGTCTTATTTTGGACTAGCTCCCTATTCTGCTCATTCTAGGCCCCCTTGGGTCCATTCATAAATTAATCCAAGACCTAAAAATATAATTAAGAATATGACTAGTATTAATGTTTTGTTGGGGTAACATAGTTGATTGCCTCAAGGAACTGGTAGGAGGAGGGCAATTTCTAGGTCAAATAATAAAAATAGAATAGCAATTAAAAAAAACCGTAATGAGAATGGAAGACGAGCGGATCCTAATGGGTCAAATCCGCATTCATATGGTGATATTTTCTCTGCATCTGGGTTTATTTGTGGCAGTCAGAATGATAGGGTTATTAGGATAAGAGAAATTATGACCACAATTAGGGAAATTATAACTAACTTCAATATATTTCCTTGGATTTAAACCAAAACTAAATGATTGGAAGTCATTTGTACTAATATTAATACTAGAAATATTATGAGCCTCATCAGTAAATAGAAACGTAGAGGAATAGTCATACTACGTCAACGAAGTGTCAGTATCAGGCGGCGGCTTCAAAGCCAAAATGGTGTTCTAGCGTATAGTGGTATCGTATTTGGCGAAGTAGGCAGACTGCTAAGAAGGTTGTACCGATAATGACATGTAATCCATGGAAGCCTGTGGCTACAAAGAATGTTGAGCCATAAACTCCGTCTGCAATTGTGAAGGGTGTTTCATAATATTCTATGGCTTGAAGTGCAGTGAAATAAAGGCCTAATAAAATAGTTAATATTAGGGAATGAATAGCTTGTTTTCGATTACCTTCTATAATACTATGGTGAGCTCATGTTACTGTGACTCCTGATGCTAATAGTACGGCTGTATTAAGGAGTGGAACTTCAAATGGGTCTAAGGGTAAAACTCCTGTAGGTGGTCAGTAGCCGCCAAGTTCTGGTGTTGGTGCTAGGCTAGAGTGATAGAAGGCTCAAAAGAATCCGATGAAAAAAAATACCTCAGAAATAATAAATAAAATTATACCATACCGCAATCCTTTTTGTACCAGGAATGTGTGGTGGCCAAGGAATGTTCCTTCTCGAACAATATCACGTCATCATTGGTATATAGTTAGAATAAGTAAAATTAATCCTGAAGTTAATAATGTTGTTGAGTTAAAGTGAAATAATGATGCTAGACCAGCTGTTGTTAGTAGTGCAGCAGTGGCCCCCGTCAGGGGTCATGGGCTTGGGTTGACTATATGATAGGCATGTGCTTGGTGGGCCATTATACGTTTTCTTGTAAATATAAGCTTATGAGAAGTAAAAATACATATGCTTGAATTATTGCTACTGCTACTTCTAATAGTGTTAATAATAGAAGTACAATAGAAGTTAAAATTGCTGTTGTAGCTATAATAGGTATAAGTACATATACGGCTGTAGCAATAAGTTGTATTAATAGGTGTCCCGCTGTTAGATTAGCTGTAAGTCGAACTCCTAGGGCAAGGGGTCGAATAAATAAACTAATTGTTTCAATAATAATTAGTACTGGAATTAGTGGAATTGGCGTACCTTCTGGTAATAAATGTCCTAAGGAAATTGTTGGTTGACCTCGTATTCCAATAATTACTGTAGCAAGTCATAATGGTACGGCAAACCCTATATTAAGTGATAATTGTGTTGTTGGTGTAAAGGTATAAGGTAATAGTCCTAATATATTTATTGTAATAAGGAAAATTATTAATGAGGTTAATAATAATGCTCACTTATGTCCTTTAAAATTTAATGTAATTATTAACTGTTTTGTGAATAAGTCAATAAATCATCCTTGGGCTGCGGTAAGTCGATTATTAATTCATTTAGATGGTGGGGAAGGATATAATATACATGGAATTAGTATTGCAATAATAATTAATGGAATACCTAGGCAAGATGGAATTGCAAATTGATCGAATAAACTTATTGTCATGGTCAGCTTCAGGATTTAGTTTTATTTTCTTCAGTACTTATTGATGTTGGTTCATTTGGTGAAGTAAAATTTAAGATTTTAGTTGGAATAATGGTTAAGAAAATCAATCAAGAGAGAGTTAGGATTATAAATCATGGGCCAGGGTTTAATTGTGGCATTTAACTAGAGGTGGTCGGTAATCACCAGTCTTTGGCTTAAAAGGCCAATGCTTGTCCAATAATTAAGCTTCCTAGTAAGGCATTTTCTAATATAAGTAATGATCAGTTTTCAAAATATTCTAGGGGTACTGCTTCAATTACAATTGGTATAAAACTATGGTTTGCTCCACAGATCTCTGAACATTGCCCGTAGAATATTCCTGGGCGGGAAGCCATGAAAGTAACTTGATTTAGTCGTCCGGGTACTGCGTCTATTTTTACGCCTAGGGATGGAACAGTTCAGGCATGTAAAACATCTTGGGCAGATACTAGTATACGAGTTGGGGATTCTACTGGAATAACTACTCGGTGATCAGTTTCTAAAAGTCGGAACTGTCCTAGAGTTAAGTCTTCGGTTGGTACTATATAGGCCTTGAAGTCTAAGTTTTCATAATCTGTATATTCGTAGCTTCAATATCATTGGTGACCTACTGTTTTAATTGTAAGGTGGGGGTCATCAATTTCGTCCATAAGATAAAGAATGCGTAGGGAAGGTAAAGCAATTAATACTAAAATAATAGCTGGGAGGATAGTTCATACAATTTCAATTTCTTGGGAATCTAAAATAAACTTATTGGTAAGTTTGGTTGATACTATAGCAATGATGATATATAATACTAAAGTGCTAATTAGAAATAGAATTATTAATGCGTGATCATGAAAATTTAAAAGTTCTTCTATAACTGGTGATGCTGCGTCTTGGAATCCTAGTTGTGCCGGGTGTGCCATAAGTTTAAAACATGCGGGGAATCAGCCCACAATTCCACCTTGACAAGGTGGTGTAATAAATTTTACTAATGTCTTAAAGAAAGTGACAGATAGGATATGTAGCTGGCTTGAAATCAGCATATGGGGGTTCGATTCCTCCCTTTCTCGTTAATTTGATTGAACTTGAACAAATGCTGGTTCTTCGTATGTATGATAAGGAGGTGGGCAGCCATAGAGTCACTCTACGTTTGTTGCTGTTAATTCTATAGATAATACTTCTCGTTTAGCGGCAAAGGCTTCCCATAAAATAAATAGGAATATAATTACTGCTACTAAAGAAATTAGTGATCCAACAGATGATACTGTATTTCATAGGGCATAGGCATCCGGGTAGTCGGAGTATCGTCGTGGCATACCAGCTAGGCCTAAAAAATGTTGTGGGAAGAATGTTAGGTTAACCCCTAAGAATATAATTGCAAAGTGAATTTTAGTTCAGGTGTTATGGAGAGTATATCCTGACATTAAAGGGAATCAATGTACGAAGGCTGCTATAATAGCAAATACAGCACCTATAGATAATACATAGTGGAAGTGGGCAACTACATAATAAGTGTCATGTAAGACAATATCAAGTGATGAATTGGATAAAATAATTCCTGTTAACCCGCCCACTGTAAACAGGAAAATAAATCCTAGAGCTCATAATATTGGGGCTTCTCATTTGACTAAACCCCCATGGAGTGTAGCTAATCAGCTAAATACTTTTACACCTGTAGGAATTGCAATAATTATTGTTGCGGATGTAAAATATGCACGGGTGTCTACATCTATTCCAACAGTAAATATATGATGAGCTCAAACAATAAATCCTAATAACCCAATGGCTATCATAGCTCACACTATCCCTATATAGCCAAATGGTTCTTTTTTGCCTGAGTAGTATGCTACAACATGAGAGATAATTCCGAATCCTGGAAGAATAAGAATATAGACTTCTGGGTGACCGAAGAATCAGAATAGATGTTGATAAAGAATGGGGTCTCCTCCTCCTGCAGGATCAAAGAATGTGGTGTTAAGATTTCGGTCTGTTAGAAGTATTGTAATACCTGCGGCTAGCACAGGTAGTGATAGAAGAAGTAGAACGGCAGTTACAAGTACAGATCAAACAAATAATGGTGTTTGGTATTGGGAAATGGCTGGGGGTTTTATGTTAATAATTGTAGTAATAAAATTAATTGCTCCAAGAATTGATGAGACACCTGCTAAGTGGAGTGAAAAAATTGTTAGGTCTACTGATGAGCCTACATGGGCTAAATTACTTGCGAGTGGTGGGTAAACTGTTCAACCCGTTCCTGCTCCTGCTTCTACACCAGAAGAGGCTAGAAGTATAAGGAATGAAGGGGGAAGTAATCAGAAGCTTATATTATTTATTCGGGGGAATGCCATGTCTGGGGCTCCAATTATTAATGGTACTAGTCAATTACCAAATCCCCCAATAAGGATTGGTATTACTATAAAGAAAATTATTACGAAGGCATGGGCAGTAACGATAACGTTATAAATTTGATCATCACCTAAGAGTGATCCAGGTTGACTTAATTCAGCCCGAATGAGAAGGCTTAAAGCGGTTCCCACTATTCCGGCTCAGGCACCAAATACAAGATAAAGGGTGCCAATGTCTTTGTGATTAGTAGAGAAGAATCAGCGTGTAATTGC
>JAUMHP010054743.1:0-16428 GCA_032361065.1 Enteromius trimaculatus | reverse complement strand
AAGTGTTACCGTGCTTTTGCAAAATATGTACCAATAAGTACATATCACTGCAGTTTTCAAAATGTTTTCTTACAAAAAAATACAAAACAAAACAAAAAAACTGCAGCTACATTATCTGCATTGTGGATCTTGTCTGTAGCACAACTCTGTTACAACTTTACTGCATAAGCATCAACTTCACAGCTTATTTTGTGTTAAGCAGATTAAATGAACTTGCCGAACTTGAAGTGTCTTGTTCTTGGACATTCTGGGGCATTGACGTTTTAGGGGTTGATGATGTAATTTGGCCTGTGACCCCTGGATCCATTGACTCTGGAAGTGCACTCCTTATCTGGGACAGTAATTGACTAATGAAAGACTTCCTCTGCCTTGTGAGATTCTCTTATCGCAGTGCAGAAAGCAAGGTCTTATTTCCAACTCTTGATAGCATTGTTTTAAACACATTTATACCATACACACAAAACGACTGTAAGGATGAGTAAAATAAAGTCATGTGATTTGACAAATCCGAGATTAGTAGGTACCAAAGTGCTCAGTATTTTAAAAGTTTTACGTGTCTTTCAAACATTCAGTTAAAAACTTCAAACATTTCCAAACATGAAACCCTTCTACACATCAGGAAGCGGTCAGCGACAGAAAGAGCCGTCTGTAAATTTAGACAAGGCAGACCATTTGACAGAAAGAGACTTGGGGCCCTGGCTAAGTCTTTCATTGTCCTCATCTGACCCCTGCTCTCCTTCCTGGCCTCTGTGCCTCTCACCTAGGCCGTCTCTCTGTGTGCGGGGGGTAATGCGATACCTGTCACTGGCTCTAATGGCCTTTGAAGGACCTGGCTAATCCCCAGAGCTTGCATTCAGCGAGCCATAAAAGCGAAACGAGGCCAAGGGCAGGCCCCTGAAACTGTAACAGCTCTGAATTGTGCGAGAGGGAACATCACCCAAGTGTGCAACCCTGGCAAATGAGTGTGATAATGGACTCTGAACAGAGTTCAAGTGTCTTGATGGTTGTGGTTCAAATTTGCAAAACCTCACTTGCTGGCAAAATAACATCTTAATGGCTTCTGTGTTGGTGCCACCAAGGGATGTACATTATATCGGTACGGTATCGGTTATCAACCGATATTAGAGACTTTTTGGTCACTATTGGTTCATATTGGATGTTTAATTGTGCAAATTTATAAACCTATTTTAAAATTTGGATTACTGTTGCAGTCCTCTAGTGTTCATTTAAAGTTCATCTTTACAAACAATAATAATTCGATTAATAACAGTTAAATATAATCTTTATCAAATCTCATTAACAAAATCCAGGGGGCTCAGAAACTGTAGCGGCACCCCTGTATATATGTACATATACACACACATGCACACACACACACACACACATACATATATTATATATATATATATATATATATATACAGAGTGAGAATACATATTGATATAAGCATCAACTTCACGGCTGCAAGTGTTCGGCTAGGGGCATTTAGGGTAAAATTCTTCAGATTAGTTTCAGTATTAAGGATAAATGTCATTTTCCAATCATGGGAACTCTGGTGCATAGAATAGAATATTGTTTTTATTCTTTCATTCAGTCCAGCTTGAGTGAAAATGACATGCTCTTTATTATACTGGAGCCCTATGAAACACATGGCGAGAAGTAAAGAGCAAGTCAAGTCTGAAACAGATGTTTCACATTACAGCCAATGGACATTTATGAGACTGGACAGTAAATGCTTAGCTTGAGTTATTTAGCTTTAACGCGTGAGACACGGTCAAAAATCTTTTCATTTGATTTTATTTTTAAAACGGTGCAGATTTCATCACCTTTTATATGAACTACAGCAGTTCCTATTTGCTTTTGTTCATACTCTCTGAAATATGTCAATATTACAATCCATATTATAACTCAATAAAAGATGTGCATGTCTGTGTGTGTCGTCTATTATATACCAATATTTTACACTTTTATTGATCTGTATCACTAATATTGGCATTAGAATAAACCGTTCTTCAGCCATGGATTGAGAAATGTAAAAAAATGATATTGCGACTTTTCACAATTGCTTGATACAGACTCGCAATTCTGACTTTTTTTCTTTATTTTGCAAAACTGCAAAAATTAAACTTGCAATTGCAAGTTATAAAGTCAGAATTGCGAGATATAAAAGTTAGAATTGTGACTTTATGCCTTGATAACTCACAATTGTGTGATTGCCCAGTCTCATGGCAATTCGTACATATTTTATAAGGTGGCTAATTCGTACAAATTTGTATGACCACAATTTTTGCTAAATCATACGTATTTTACGAGTTGCCACTTTGTATGAATTTGTACAAATGACCCATACAGTACCTTACCCCGCCCCTAAACCTACCCGTCACTGGGGTTTAGACAAATCGTACAAAATCGTACGAGTGAGGTCATATATAAGCAAGATTTTTGTTTTTTTGATAATTCACAAATGATAGTAGAATTTAATAGCACTATTAAATTTAATCTTTAGCAAATATCTTAACTAATTAGTTGTGATCTCAAAATTCACTTTCGATCCACGATTTATTTCTGTGTTTTATTTAACATGTATTTAGACCACATAATATAAATTTTAATATCGGTTAATCATTAGCTTTTTGTATCAAAACATTCTTAAGGAGGTTTAATTATTTTGAGGAAAAAAGTTTGAAAACCTGGAAAAAAGCATTGTTGCTGGTTCATATAGCAACTGTACCAAGGCCGCAGCGCATCTTGTTCAGGCTTATTATTGCTGAAGAATCTATTTAACGACCAATTTAATTGTGAAAAAGAGCATGTTTACCTCACACGCAGGCCTCTGGTGCAATGGATAGCAGACTAATAGGATGAGAAAGACTGATGTTATCAAAGCCAGCGTAGTTTAACACACACCACCCCACCCCCTGGAGATGGCAAGAATGTGGGAACGAAGAGAGAAATCAGGCCAGGCAAAGAATCGCCTCAGCCACGTCCTTTCTTTGCACTCTCGTTGTTTCTTTCATCCTTTTCTTTTTACTACTTTCACAGTCCGGACAGACCCAAATGCAAGCGAGTGCATCTGAACAAACCATCTATATCTGAACAACCTGCATCTAAATGGTAAAAAAAAAAAAAAAAAGACGGTGTATTTTTCATTATATTTTATATGCTGCTTGTGCTTCTTCAACCCCCCAAAGCATTACTTTATTTTAATTGTATACACTCCAGACAAGTCATTTCAAACTATTTTGATATTCTGTAACTAATAACAGGACATTTAGACATTAAGTGTGACTAAAATGTCCAAGCCATTTATTTTAGGTATATTACATATAGCTATGTTCAACCAAGGGGCCATATGCGTCTCAAAATAACTCGTTTGAACTTAAAATTGTTTGCGAATTAATCAGCACTTTGTAACATTCGGTTTATTACTTAAAATCAATTGTAATTGACTCTATGTCTAGCTTTTTCACTTTTTCTACACATTCGGCTTAGACAGAGCATTGGAAACTGGTATAATAAACAGCTCAGCTGTACACATTTATTACATCAATAACAACCATAAGTTACGTTTATGACTGTGTAGGGTGTCACGGGATCTAAATAAGACATGAGAATTATTGCTATAGGCTGAAACGCCTAGACAGACTTACGTAATTTGAATAATATACAGTAATACGAAGCCAAGATGGAAATACTGGAGCACAGACAAGCTATATTAGTACACTAGAACAGAACCAGAGGTTACAGGATCATTTTCACAATTCAATTTTTATATGTAGTGTACATGTGTTGGTATAAGTGGAAAGTATTTAGAATATATGGCTGCCTTCACACAGCCGCAGAATACGGTTGTCAATCCTGTTTTTGAATCCTTCATACGGTTACGTTCACAGACAGTTCAGTTATTTACCAGTGTGACAATTGTGTGCATTCTCAGAACGCAGGCACTGTGTGAACAGAACAGGACAGGAAAACTAGTTGCCAGTCACGTCATTCACTGTGAGAGAGAGCAGCTCTGCCGCACAAACGCGTGTCTATCATGTCGAGCGTGTTTTCGGTAACTTACAAGGACAGAGAAATAAGCTACGTGTCATCTGAAAGTTGTGTCACCTGTGTGAACGTAGCCTATGTTTGTGGAGAAGAAACGCGTGTCATAGCTTGTAGTCTTTGGAGACGTCATATAGTTATGATGCATGTCCAGAAACTCATTCTGGAGCTCCTCAGCGGCTCTCTGGAGTATTTTCAGGATAATTCAGCTATAAATTAACTCATAAATTTAACAACCCGGCACAAGCCATTCATGCATACAAGCAAAGTCGTTTAGGCACACCTATGGTCGATGTGGAGCTGCATCTTAGTCATGCCAAGAGTTGTAAAATGGTAGTTTATGCCGTAAACATTCATTTTCAGATTAAATTCATTATGAAATTACATGAGCCCAACAGAACACCCAAAAACATTCTTAGATTTACATCCAAAGAGAACAAAATATCAAGAGAACAAAATATGAATTATTATCAATTACTAAATTATATTAAGAAAATATGAACAATAATACAAACATTTGGTCCAAACTATATTTTTAAATAGAAAACAATAAAAATCATAATAATATTTTGCTGTCTTAATGTTTTTAGAGTTTGTTTTGATCAAATAAATATAGTATTGCATAATATACTTTTTTAAAATTACTTATAAAAAATTCTACACATCTGCTACCATTTGTGGAATTTTATTTTTAATTAAAGTTATGTAATTAGATAACATTTTCACATAACTAGTAAAGTAACGCATTACTTTTAAATTTACATTTTTTGGTGTGAAAGGGCTTTTACTGTTTCCAAGAATATAACTTTTTGGCATTCCAGCTAAGGAGTTACAAAAAGTAATGCAAAATTACCGTAATGCGTAATGTAAAGTCATATGTATTAACTCTGTGTTGTAATGCAAAAGTAACTTCCCCAATACTGACCATCAGATGATAACTTTTGTCCCCAGGGCACCAGCGTTTAGTCAAAATGCGATTTTGAGTGTAACACGGTCCAAAACTAGGGCAGAGAGGCTTCTCGCACACTTGAAACTCAAGCTGTTTCAAGCAGCGGTGACTGGGGTGGGCGCTCATCCCACACACATAGGCCTCGAGTTCATTCGGCTCAAGAGCACCTAGGAGGAGGCTGATCTGATCAAAGGTGCTGGTCACGGCCATTAGGCGCAGCAATAAGGACCCAGCATGAAAAGGTTGTGATCTGAAAAGGGTTAGGAAAGAAAAGGAGAAAAAACAACATCAGGACCCTCTAAAGGAAGAAAGCAAACTGTGAAAAAATTGAAAAGGTACGTCAATCAACTACAAGCACCCAGTTGGACACAAGAGATTCCCAGGCTTTCACCCGAAAGGGCGACAGGCCAGAGAGGGCTGCTGGAGGGGGCAACCTGGGAAATTAAAGACCCTCTTTAAAAAGCACGTAAGGGAGGGGGTTTGCCGGAGAAACTTAGCTCCATCTTTCACCCTGTCGACCCCCTCCTTCTCTTTAATTGATGTGGGTGGAACTTTGCTCTGTGTGACAAAAGCCGGGTCATTAATGAGACCTTGTCAGCTTCCAAATCTCAGGTAGGTAACAAAGGCCTATTGGGAGCAAAGAGCCAGTTGAAGGAAACATAATTTTAGGAACCTCCTGACCTCCGCCCTGGCTTTGCTTATTACCAGCATCTACATCCCGCGTTCTCCACCAACTCCTCCTTCTGCTCTTCTTACCCGACTATAATTCTGACAAAGGAATCGCTTTGAGAGCTCCTTCCTGCTTTTTTTTTCTTAAATGATTTGCTTTCAACGTCAAAAAGGGCTGAATGATCTGAAGATGGGCTCACTTCCAGAAAGTAAAGGGTGGGAGATTAAGGCAAAAGTGAAAGAGTAAAAAGACTGTGCAAAGGGCTTTCAGAAGTTACATGTGAGATGGGAAGAATGGGTAGTCTACACTTGACTAAGTCTGTAGAAATGGGGATTTTGCTTGTAATGGTGCAAGCAGCTTATTGCCAGCTCCGGCCAAAACATGTCAAAGGTCAAGAGAGTTTGCAGAAGATGTAAGCTTCTCCAACACAGTCTCACGAACAAATTTTTTACGAAAGTGGATAATTCGTATGAACGCACTCATGCGACTTTGTACAATTTGAAAGATGGGTAGGTTTAAGGGTGGGGTTAGGTGTAAATCATTCGTAAGAAAACATACAATTAGGCAAAAAATGTATGTAATCAGGCTGATCTAATAATTCCTTTATTAACTCTGAATTTCATAAAATTGTTTACGTAATTAAGTGTTCCTATTAAAAAAATGGTCAGATCAATGAGGACTACAATTAGTCAGTTTAAAAAACAAAATTATAAATTCTTGGGATTAAATGAAATATACAGTACCTATATTATACCGTATAGGCCGTCGTATTAGCGGCGAAATACGACGTATCAGAGCGTATACTGCACTTGCACCCCTATCGGCAACAGTGCATTTGCAAAATAATGTTTTGTACTATTTTATCTTATTAGTTGGAGGACATGTCGGATTTTTGACCAGGAACACCAAAAATGGAAGATGGTGGGGGTAAAAATGACGCTTTTCCCCCCAGAGGGTTTTCACATGCCTTGTGCAAGCGATGTTTTAGTCCAATGTGATTATGTGAAGTAGCCTTTTTGGGGAAAAGAAAATCTTCTCACTGTTAAAATGCGTGAAACACAATGTAAGGCATAACGTTTGTATATTCTAAATGGTCGGTCCATTCATTATACTCCACAAAGTATTTTACTGTCTTGGGTTATGTTGGAAATTTTTTTCCATGAGCACTCCAGAGACCATGAGCTTAAGACACAATAGAGCACATTTTCAAAAGGGAATAAAGATTAATAAAGGTCCAACTACTGGCCTTTATATGTGTTTGGTCATGCGTCAAGAACTTGAATAATTTCACCTAGATTAATCCGCACCGACTATCCTTTGGATTTCTGAGGTTCAACCGAGTTCAAATAATGGTACAAATAATGAATCATTTATATGAAAATTAGATGACAGTTGATGGGATTTATTCTTTTTCTTTTTTTGTAGAAAGAGAAGGTTTTAGCTCATTAAAATAAGGCATTGAGTAAAACCAGTTCTTTATTCAGGAGGTCTTCCTGACTTTCACAGCTGAATTGGACTTCACTCACACCTTTGAGCAGCTAATAATGAAAATTAGAAGTTACGGCACTTACTTCAGACACCAATGTTTTTCATTTGACTTGAGCTTTCCTCATAAACTCAATGTGAGCTCCAATCATCTAGGAGACTGGCTGGATGTCTTATGAGCTGTTTGCACGCGTCCGTCACCAAAGCTACCATGTTTGTAAACACGGCAAGTAAATAACATATTGGCGTTCAAAGGACAGACGTTATAGAATGAGGTCGCAGCTGTATACCTGAGCCATCTATCAGCATGTCTTCATGATGAAGGGCTATATTATCCACTTAAGTTTCTGAAGAAAGACATTACTTCATTTACATATGTATTCTTACGTCAAAGATTTCATTTTACCTTCTGTTGCCTGTTGTTTTCTTTATATTAATTTTACACTTTTTATGTATTATTTAATTTTTTTGTGTTACTTTTACTACATTTTCTAGGTTGTAATCCATTTAAATTACATTTATGCATTTGACAGATGCCTATTTTAGAAAATATTTATTGAATTCCTTTATATCAATTTTTACTATTGTAATGTATTATTATTATTATTATTATTATTTGTTAATTTTACAAAATTTTCTAGGTCGCAATCTGTTTAAATTTCATTTAAATGATATTAATTGCTTTTGACAGATGCTTATTTTATATATTTAATGTAAATGTATATACATTTATTACAAATATAACAAAAATAATATTCTTTTTATAAAATATATAAATTATTAAAATGATATATATATTTTATACAAAATGATAATGTGAATAAACAAATAAAATGACAAAAAAATTGTATTTCAGAAATAAGATGGCAAGCATTGGAGGAATGTTGTTTGCTTTTTGCTTTTTAGAGTTAACCACAAAATACATATAAACAATTATGAATGATAGAAGTTTCTATAATTTCTAAAATATTTGATCAGTTAAAGTGATTTAATTTCCAAACCCATCAAAGTAGCTTATATTCAAACATGTTATTCTATCGTTACATTTTCCAAGTCGGTAACACTTTATAATAACGTTCCGTTGTAAGTCATTTCAAAGTGATTAGTAAATGATGAAATGTTCATCTACAAAACATTCACAAATGATTAATAAGTGATTATTATGTTTAGTTAATTAATTTACAAGTAATTTACAAGTTGTGATATGTTGAAAAGCGCAAAAAAATGTTTTTGGTTTTTTTTATTTAATAAAGTGTGTAAACCCTTTGTCTCATTAGCACAGACAATTGTGTTCTGTGTGGAGTATGTGGGATCTACTGATAATGCAAACCAGTTTTACTCTCAAACGAAGTTCACATAAGGTGCACAGTGCTAAAATACTCCATGTGTTTACCATCTTTACCCAATATATCGTCCGTCCTAATGAGACAAAGGGTTAACACACTTTATTAAAAAAAACAAAACGTTTTTTTTTGTGCTTTTCAACACAACTTGTAATTGACTTGTAAATTAATTAACTAAACATAATAATCACTTATTAATCATTTGTGAATGTTTTGTAGAGATGAACATTTCATCATTAACAAATCACTTATAAATGACTTATAAATTACTTTCAAACGGAAAGTTATTCTAAAGTGTTACCTCCCAGTCTTTCTGAGAGAACACAGTTTTTTTTTTTTTTTTTATCACAATAAAACATGTGTAATTCAACAAGTACATTCATCCCAGGAAGTGTCACAAAGCTGCGGACGATAATTAGTCTATGAGTTTAAACTGGAAGAAATGTCTGTTGAGAAATAGCTACACCTGCTCAAACCTGACAGCGATGGTTTACTCAGTCACAGCTGAAAAGCTTTAGCCAGGATCCCAAACCCAAGTTCTTCGGTCTGCCACCTGCAACACATGTGTTCAACAGATCTGCCTTCCTGTGTTTTTTCGCATTCATTTCCCAACTGGCGCTAGATCAACATCTCATTCAGCACCTCGATGTGTTACAGTGTTTACAGTGTCCTTGTCCAAAGCCAACAGCTGATTTGTCTGCACAGTTTCCCCTTGCAGTATTATAGAGAGGCACCCAGCTGACACCAAATGGTTTGCAGCGTTTTGTCTTTTTTTCTTTTAAGCTGCTTTTTATGAGCCTTAAAGCTTGTGGATGCTCCCAACAGATAACATAAGACAATATGAAGTTTGTGATGTTATGGAGAGGAATTCTCTCAAAAAGCAGTTTTTTTACAGGATAACCTCAGGTCGTCTCCAAAACAATCTGCTCTATTATTGTGACAATAGTCCACCCTCCATTTTAGAGCGTCACCGTTAGTCTCACATAGCCAGACCTTTCTAAAGTCCATTGGCCAAGGCCCGCCCATGAGGAAATACCACCACAGTAACCGCCAGGTGTGTAAAACATTTTTGAAAGATTCTATGCAGTAAAATTTCACTATTTCACTTACTTTTGCATTTAGTCGATCCTGATGAGTGCTCGTCAGTCATCACAGTTATAAACATCACAGCTTTCTTCTTTCGTGAGGGAGTTTGCCGTCACGGAATCTTTGTTTCCAGTCGGAATGTTAAAGAACATGACACACTTGTCTCCTGGAAATCCTGTCTAATTTAACCAATGCGACAACAACTTCAAAACGCCTGAAGTGTTTCCAGATAAGTGTGCCAGATGTTTAGCCCATGTTCCGTGGGTGTGATGTCTGAGGCTAAGTGACCACGTGACATCAGTAGTTCAAACTAAATTTTATGAAACTACGATATGTGTATATAAAAATTCAACAGTTTCTTTTCCATGTCAGTCTTCGATGCACATACATACATTATACCACATTATACCAAAATACCACAAAGCATTTCTCTGGTTGTAAGCAAGGTGCAGCACATGCATCATACTAATTCATCCTGCGTCAGCATTGATTGACAAGAAAGAAGCCATTATTTTTGTTTCCTGTGCAAAAAAAGGATTCTCATAGCTTTGAGTGTATAACATCAGCGTAATTAATGACAGAAATTTCATTTCTGTGTGAAAGCAATGCATGACTTGCAACTTGTATTCAGAACTTTAAAGTTTTATCCCCAACATTGGTCGTAATATCAGAGCAGCATGTTGTCTTTTTCTACTCTTTCGTTCATTATGCCATCAGTGCCACATGAGTTCCAAAAAAACCATGTATGTAAATCTTAGTTGTTCTTGGTGGATTCACAAAGAGCATCATTCAAACTGGCCTACTGTAGCGTGTCCTGTTTTTTCTTGTCCTTGGAGAAAAGAAAACATCCCTTGATGCCTGGTTTTCTAATCAGCAATGATAAAGTGGCTTTTGATGGAGAAACTCACTCTTTAAAACAGATTTCTGTTTCTTTTTTTCCCTCCTTAGGTCTGATGGAAATCCGATCTGTCAGTGTGGGAGTTGTCGCCATCAAATCTGTCAGCACCGGCCTGTATTTAGCTATGTCCAAAAAGGGAACGCTCTTCGGATCGGTAGGTACATCGCAGTGTTTCAGCATTTTAACATTTTGTAAATCTGTGTCATGCAGTAAACATCCTGGAATAAACATTTGGTCTTTTACAGAAAAGGCCAACATTGTCAGACACTTAATGTTATAGTGAAGTAAGTGCGTGCCACCAGACAGTTGTTTGTGGCTTGTTTAATGAAGACGCCCCATTGCATGGTGCGCTGTAACTGCTCTCTGAGAAATCTCACCCTGGCAATCTGTCACCCAGCCATGATAAGATGGCTTACAGATGGCTATATCAGTCCTCCGATCCCTAGAGTAAACATGACAAACCTTGGGAATCACTCGAGGCCTAAGCACCCTTCTTTTCTTACCCTTTTCAATGATTATTAGTCGCATTCACTCATTCCACAGTGATCTTATCGGACTGTAGGTTAAAGCTGCCTTGACCGGGACTCTTAAGTGTTATTGTCATCATCCTTTTTGTCCCTTTTCAAGTTAATAGCTTTATTCAGCTGTGGCAGAGTGGCAGAACTCTCTTGGCTTCATCAGGCAGCTTTCTGAGGCCATGCGAGATGGTGATGGTTGATTTACAGTGACAGGCTGGTTAAGATAAATACAAATGAGTAATGGGTACACAATAGGACATTTGGAACATAACTCTCCCAGGATTCTGATGCTGTTTTTCACCACATGGTTTAGTGAGCTTGGTTGAACTGTACGGTTTAATATGTCATACACTAAAAGGAAAACCACATTTATATTGGGACTTTAGTGATCCAAATGTAATTATTTAACAAAATAACTGAAATACAATCTGACTATTGGGAGCTTAAAGCTCAAAATCTGCTTTAAAAAATAGATTTCTGTGTCATCTTGTGTAGCCAGACTTTGGCCTTTTGGAAAGAAACTTGGCACACCCTTAGATTTTAATATATATTTGAGTCATTAAGTCATTCAAAAAAGAAAAACATATTTCAATCTAAACGCTATTATATTTTTTTAGTAAAAGCAAAATTTATTAAAGATTGTAAATGCTTAGTATATGTACATTTGTCAATATTTTTGTCATTTGAAGGTGTAGCTGTAGCTGAAACTATATTTTCACTTCAATATATTTGATATATATTTCCATTTCCATTGTTTACATATATTTCGTATATATTTAAAGTATATTTTGGACAGAGAAATACATATACAGTATATGCAATTTTTTATTGTATCAACAACTTACTTCCGATGCCATTAAAACTGAATTTAGACAAATGTATTTGACAATGAAATACTGACTAAAAGTACAGAATATTTCTGTCAAAAAACATGTAAAAAGAGAACCTGGTCTCATGAAAATGCGTATAAATAGTACGCCAAAACTTCTGGTATTGATATAAAAACAATGGTGTTGATATGATACACACGTCTTTAGCGTTTTACGAAATTTGTTGATGTACATACGATGCGCAGATTTTGCACACATATTAAAACGCATCTACCCCACAGCCCTTATCCTACCCACTGCATAGCATGTACATGCCAAAGTCCATTTTATGCATATCAATACCACAGGTTTTTATTCGGCGTACTGTTTTCATGATATCGTATTAAACCACTGTAAACATTTTGATGTTGTCAACAACACAGAGTCGTGACTCAACCCGCGCTCTTCATTTCATTCGTTTCAGGTCAGATACAGCCCCAGCTGCAAGTTCAAAGAGCGCATCGAAGAGAACGGCTATAACACCTACGCCTCCCTGCGCTGGAAGCATAGGGGGAGGCAGATGTTTGTGTCGCTGAACGGCCGAGGGAAACCCCGCAGAGGCCACAAAGCTAGACGGAGACACCCATCTACTCATTTCCTCCCTATGCTGGCCACATAGCTGGACTCATGAGCAATGCTATGCCATCTGCATTTGATGGGGACTTATTAAATGTTATTAAGTTCTGGTTTGTCTGTTTTTTTTTTTTTCCTGAGTACTGTCGCACAGTACATTAACTTATTACTGTGTCTTCTGGCTCAGTTTAAGACCCAGTACAGTTTAAGGGTGATAATAAGATGTATATACAGGTTACATATTAATGTTATTGTTGAGTTAACTAGGCATTTACTGCATCTGTCTTTTATCATGTTATGGCAGATTTCTGATTGACATTACCAACCTAGTCTCATTTTAAAAAACATACTGTATATGCAACTCACTGCAGTTTCCAACTGAAATGAACACTAGGTGCAGTAAAACGGCATTTCGTACATAATAAAAAACTCTTCTCTTTTTTAAATTTTTTTAAAACTCTCAAAACCACCGCCAGCTTTACCATTCAAAAGTTTGGCATTAGTAGTAGAGGAATTCGTATTTCTTCATTTCACAGTTAATTGAGAATTAAACTTTTAGTGCCACTCAATTGATATTTCATTTCTGATTTGCAGCGATATGGTTGATAACCGGTTGTGGCTAGAAGGGAAACACATAGTACATGGTGACAAATTATTTATAATTATGAAATTATGCTATATTGATGCGTACATGCCCAGTAGATGAATTTGCATACCATCTAGCCTTAACCGTAGGAACTAGCAAATTGCGTCAAATGCGTTTTTTCTGGTTCAAACAAAATTTAACTAAACTAAAATGCCATTTCTCTTGGGAACTGCAGTGATACATGTAAAAACCAATGCAATATCATTTTGAGAATTTGTTTTTTTCTTTCTGGGACTGGGCTGGGCATCACAGCTGGTGGGTAATGGAAAAAAAAACAACAACCACCACAAAAACAACAAAAAACTGTTGCATCTTGAAATACGAACTTGGCAGCTACAGTATCGGTATGAAAGCCATTTGAAGTACAGAAAAAATTGTGACCATTTTTTAAATCGCAAATTAATTAATATCTTGTATTTGGAAGAATGTAAAAATGTCATATTACTCTGCCAACATGCACTGTAAAGGAAAAAAAAAAAGACAAAAATACAATACAGATAGACAACAAGTCAGACAAACGCAAATAGATTGAGTACTCAGATCAACTTTTAGCATAACAGACTCCCTGTAACACTAAAGTGTTCTATACCCATTCTTACTGTCACATTAACATGTTTTCTTTTCACAACATGTCGTAAAATAGAACATTTAATATATTTCAACCTATTGAACTCTACTGTTCGGTTGTGATGTTATTGTCTCTGTTTTGTCCTTCGCAACCACAGTCTGCTCCGTGTATCGGTGAGAATCTGGCTCCCTCCACGTACCACCGACCACAACTGCATGTTCTGCCTACTAATGATCAGCATCACCTGCTGAGTGGTTAGCCGTGGCAAAAAGTCCAAAGATGCTGTCCAAAAAGGCAGAATTCTAGCCGCACTAATGGAAGCTTCATCTGTTTGAGTCAAAACAGGGGTCTGCTTTCACCTGTTGCTGGCAGTTGCTAAAAAGCTCGGGAGACTTCTACGGCCATCTCGTCTGTTAGTCATAAAGTAAAAGGATTTTATTCACTGTGTGAAATGTTTTGTGTAGTTATATATGTTTGAACAAGGCGATGAAACTAATGGGGTATGCTGAAGTATGTGCATATATATTATATTACAAGAGCGCTGTGGTTTATTAGCCTCATTGATTCTCATCTTATTTGCAGGTTTAATGACAACAAAAGTTCTTAATGCTACTACTTTTGACATAATGATCCAATAAAACTTCATGATATGGTTACACTTGGGCTGCAAAGCTTGGAAGACAGTAGAAAAGCTCTATTCAGAAGGAAAATCACACAAAATAGAAGGCCAAGGGATCTCAAAATGGTTTTAGCCTGATACTAATTGCACAAAGAATATTTGTTCTCTGGTTCTCATAAAACATCTATATTCAGAAACCAATATGCTCAACAAGAACCTACAGTAGGTCAACTCTTGAGTCTTAAACAGCCACAAACGGTTCTTGAAATGAGAATTCTTTGTTGGACCTACAATGTAAAAAAAAAAAAAAGCACAATTAACTGGCACACTAGAGGAACCTTTAGGAGAACATCCCATAAGAATCCACTTGAAGGTCCCTCAAAACTCAAGTACCCTTTTTTGTTCTTAAGGAACTTCAAAATATATTTCAAGTACCTTTCCCTTATGGGATTCCAGGAAGAACCCTAGATGGTTTCAAAAGTCATGGAAGAAGTGGGTTCTTCTCGAACTGTTCTTTATTATAAGCCTTGCAGATACGTTTTAAGAACATGATATAAAAAAGGTTTGCTTCCAGATACCATTTAGTATTAATGTGCATGAGAAACAAGCTGAAAAGAGACACCAGCCTATTATCATGCAGAAAGTTATATTCTCTTTTAATACTCTTCATTGTCTAAAGAGTAAAAGCACTTTAGTTTTTCCTTTTTTCCCCTCTCTCCCCGTGCTACAGGCCAGGAATTCAGGCTGTAGAGCAGAGTGTCTGTTTATGCCTTTTTTTTTGTTGCTTGAAAGACACAGAAAGAAGCATAAAGAGGAGCCTGTAATTATCATTGTTGGTCTACTGTCCTGTCAGTTCGCTCGCCAGAGAGACCGGAGTGATCTTTTGGCAGCACTAGGACGAAAGATCAAAGCTGTGGACCTTTGATCAATGCTAAAACAGCCCGCAAAACGTCTCTGTGGAAAATCAGGATGGAATGCCTGAGAAAATAGAGGACAAGACCCTGGAAAGCTTGGTGAAGACATCTTCTGTCTTCTTCCATTTTTAGACAGTGGTGGCAGTTTGATTGTTCACATTTCAAAGACAGTGAGCTAGCTTCCCTTTATAACATTTTATATAAATTATATTAATAATATGATGAAGTGTCTACAGAAAAAAATAAGGTACAGTATCTACCAACAGACATGTTACCTCCTCCAAGCTTTGACAAAAATGTTTTTCAACATGTTTTTATCAACACTCAACTACCCATCTGCCACCAATTATTTATTCAAATTGCACCATTAAAGTCTTGTACAACTGTGATAAATAGCCATATTTTCATTCTCTCCTCTTGCTCTCCTCTTCTCTTTCTCAACGTTTTCATTTGTAATCGACCTAAAGGCCATAAAAATATCTGCAGGATCAACATTTGCAACTAATAACCAGTGAACCTGTTCAGTGTTTTCAATGTAAATCGAGTTCGCCTCACGAACGGCTCGCTGATTTAGAGACAGGAATGAACAGAATCTAAATTGTCCTCAATTTGTTGTTGCAACTCTCAAGGTTGCTTTGAAATCGATCCAGTTTTGCAGGCAATTCGATATTTCTTTAGCCTCCAACTATTTCTGCATTTGATTTTGTCCATCCTCTGCTTACTTTGAGGCCAATAAGTGCATATAGCATGATCGCTTTTTCAAGCCTGTCAAAAAGCCTGGCATTACAGTGTTGCATCTGTGCGAGACAGTTTAGGATGGCAGTTAAAATGAGTTGTTGCACGACTCTCAGGCTGAAAAAACAGAAACCCCTCGTCCTTTTCCTCTTGCGGTCGCTCTCTTTCTCTCAACCTTGGCAGTCATGACAAGATTCATCATGACGTCGATTGTCATCACGTCGAGGATTAGTGTGTGTTGTCTGAAGCGACTGGACGCACATGAATCCTGGAGTGGTGCGAGCATCTCGTGGCCCTCGTCAACCCTGCCATGCCACTGTCGCGGTATGTGCCGCCACCACAAAGTCTCCACAGACTTCTGCACCATTTTGGCATTCCCAGAATGCCTGCGGGCAAGCCAAACGCTGGCGAGTGGGTACAGCAGACTGCCGTGAGGAGGGGTTGCTGTCCATTGTTATAGGTTTCGAGCAGTTGAAGCAGGCCTTATATTGGCTGCCATCCCAGTCAG
>JAUMHP010054278.1:0-20908 GCA_032361065.1 Enteromius trimaculatus | reverse complement strand
ACAGTGGAAATGCACCTATGCTGAAAATTGTAGACCCCTCCATGATTTCTAAGTAAGAGAACTTGCAAAATCACAGGTTGATCAAATACTTATTGACCTAATTTTATGTTGAGATTAACGACTTTGCTATATTAGCAAATCTGCTTTTTTTTCTCTAAGATGAAGCCTATAAGCGAGAGACTTTTGTCTCGATTTGTTATTTTATCTCTGTGCTCAAATGTCTTTTGCATGGTTATCTTTACAACTTTTATGGCCGTGTTTTCTGCTGAAACATAAAAACGTTAAGCAAATCCTCAGAAGAAGCCGCAAAACGTGTGCTACCAGAAGAGCAATGCATTTGCAAGTTGCAAATGATTTTGCAAGTTGCAAAATTAAGTCAGCAGTATATGTAAATTACAAACCGCTTGTAGAAAAGCTTAGAACTTTTTTAAATAAAGCGTCAGGAATGCATGGGTTTAATTTTCTTGTGAAGTAAGAAAAATAGGGCTGGTAACCACATCACGGCGTAATTGCAGTTTGGCAGGTGTGCCGTAATGAGCAGAGATAGAGCGCCCAACAGGATGCAAATGAATTTTGGCCCCGGGCTCTTCCAGCACGATGCATTCAAGGCAATTAAGACTCTGCCACTTTCTACAACAGGGGTCAGATTCCCTACAGATCATCCCAATATGACATGAAAGATCTAAGAGCAGCTCGGCGTGTCAAAACTTGAGGTGAGCCGGGGTGGCGATGAAAAGGAAGAGTTGGATGAACTTTGATAGACATCAGAAATCTGGGAAACAAAAACAAGGTGCAATTCTGCCAAGAAAAGAGAAGGATAAAAAAGGAAGGCTGTCTCTTTTAGAGATTATGCAAGTGGATTTGGATGGGAAGGAGTTCAGATAATAATGAAACAATTAAAGGCTTTAAGGTTGACCTGAGCTGTAAAACTTTTTTTTTTACTCCACCTTTGCATAAATCAAACGAAGAATGCTGAAGTTAAGGAGCTGAAATCTATCTCCCTCTCTTTATAGGGCTTGACTGGACTGATTACGCGGTCACCCCACCCCGAACCCTTTCCTTCCCATGATGCCTCAGGCTAAGACGCCACACCCCACCACAGTGCTCCCCCCTCCTGAGTGGGACGGTCTCTGTGCAGGTGGGACAGGTAATTAAACTTTAACATCGACTCTCTTCTCTGGTGTAAATCAGCTTACTGTCACAGATCCATTCTGCTGGAAATGATGGTAAGATGAGGGCTGGAGCAGTTCAAACAAAACAAGCAAAAAAAAAAAGCTTTCATTATGTACCCAAGCTCTTGTTGTTCCAAAACCATATAACCCCCCCTGAAAAAGAGAATCTTTACTTAAACACAGTCCATAGTAACCAGTGAAGAAATAAAAAATATATATAACAATAATAATATTTAAAAAATAAATAAATAATAATAATAAAATAAATACTTAATATTTATTCCACTATATATTTTACTATAAACAGACAACTAATACTACATAGGTTTTGAATTTAGAAAGTATTATTATTAATATTATTTTTTTTTTTAAGTAAGAATTATTTAATAAAAATAATTATACTACTGAGATACAAGACAAGAGAACCAGTCATAACCGTCAGTTTTTCTAAATAGAGATTTATATAGATATTATATATTTCTATATCTTTCCATTGATGTATGGTTTGTTAGGACAATATTTGGCCAAGATACAACTATTTGAAAATCTGGAACCTGAGGGTGCAAAAAATATAAATATTGTGAAAATGTTGTCCAAATGAAGCACTTAGCAATGCGTATTACTAATCAAAGATTAAGTTATGATATATTTATAGTTACAAATATACAAAATTATCTGATGTTTGTACATGATTTTCAAGCTTTAGTATTTTGAGTCTGTATATATCCTCAATATATTACTCACAGACTCGAGATAAACACCTTTAAAAATATGTTGTAATATAACAATAATTTTGTAATCATATATAATGAATAATTTAGCAATTTATTGAACAAATAAGTTTTTTAATTATGGCAGTTGACATCAAAGTACATATTATCGTAATAAATTACTTTCTCATTGTTGTTATTTACAGAGCAGTCCAACAGTTATGGGGTCAGATGGATTTCACAGATGGCATATTTTGTTCTAACACTGTTTTCTAATTGAAAATCATGTATTTTAGCGTTGACATGATTAGCATGCTTCTGTTTGCTTCAAAGCTGTCTTCCTGCAGCTGTGTTGACACTGATGAATTTACTAGTGAAGAGCCCGGGGCAGATCGTCACATCAGTGAGAATAGCTCACATGCCTCGCACTGCCAAAGCACAGCTCAGCTCCGTCTTAAAACTGGATCAATCATGCCTTGTTTCTTTCATTTCACCTTTTTTTTTCTGCTCTAGGATTTGATTTGGTTCATTTTGAATATTTTTGTAAACGTGCAATTTAATTAAACAAAACCTATAACTATTGTGTGTATCCGGACTGAAACGTTCTTAAAAATGAAATAAACAGGCTTTTCCCTTTAACTCTCTCAAAAGATCCTAATCGTTGACCAAGGAATGTGTTGACAGCCTAAAGCAAATATGTAGTATAAATATGAGGCAAACAAAAACCCCTGAGATGTTTGCATGTAGGACATAAAATGCATTTAATTGCTTTTTATATACGTTTTGTTTAAAACACATTTATTAACACACCCATATCTCAATGAGCTGCTCATTTGCATGACAAAGATCACGCTATAAACTATAATTCGGGAATCTCTTGAATCGGCCGTCAGGAGGCTGAATAGGTTAAAATATCAGTTTAGCGATTTTTATTTATTTATTTAACTAACAAGAAATATGATTGCTTGTATAATATTGTGAGTCAGTATAAAAGCATTTTATTATAACTTGATTCTTTGGAACAGGTTAACAGTTTAAGGAAGAGGAAACAGTAAGAGAGGTAAAGATCCCTGCGTCTGATGAGTTCAACATCAAAACCGGGCCTGTGTTCATGAGTCAGAGGCGTTTTGCATACATATATATTGACTATAATGAACTTGCCTTCCGGGTTCAACCCTGCAGCTAAACACAGCTTGAGAATTAGACTAGATTTTCATGTGAACATTATATATCAACACACATGCACCCAGGCTGCATTTATTTGATGAATACAGTAAAAACAGGAAAAATTGTCAAATCTTTTTACAATTTCAAAAACTTTGATTTGATTTTCTTTTCTAATATATTGTAAAATGTATCTTCCTGTGATCAAAGCTGCATTTTCAGCTTCATTACTCCAGTCTTCAGTGTCACATGATCCAAGAAACTGCTTTATATTTTGTGCAAACAGCAACACATTTTATTTTCAGTATTCTTTTGATCTTGTACAAGTCTAAAGCTGAAACTAAAAACTATAAAGACATTTTAAAAAACAAGAAACACAAGAAAAAAATGGCTAACTTAAAAAATAATAATGTAAAAGCAAAAAACAAAACATATTTTTGTGAAATATATACTGTATGTATATATACATAAAACATATATACAGTACAAACATATCTTATGCACAGAAAAACTTTTAATTTGATTAATTGTTTTGACAACACTAAAATAGATATAGATAGATAGATATATGAGTGATGAGTAATGGAATAACATATTTTTTTCAATGTATACTTTCTGATGTCTTGAACATACAGTATTGTTGTTATGCGTTTGAAGGACACTTAAGCCTGTAGAAATGCAGTCTGACTTAATTAAACCGCCGTGAGTTTGTCAGAGAAGCTGTCAGTTTTGGCAGGTAATTGGTGTGTGATTATCTCGCTTCTTGGCTCACGCTGAGCCGATTGTGAGTGTCACTCATTAACGCAGGACGTTAAAAAGATTCTTTAAAGTAGTGTTTAGGGAGCTGCCCTGACAAGTTATGCAGGGTGAGAGGTTAGTAGTGTGTGTGTGTGTGTGTGTGTGTGTCATTATGTGTGTCAACGCTGTCATACCTTGTTGAGTCTCATTTAAACAAACTCCCTACGCTCCACTTAACAGCTATGAAAAGTATAAAAGTATAAAGTTTGAGTAAAAACGCCCTCCGGGTTTTACCATCGTTGTTTTGTTTTGAGTTTATTGTCTTATGAGGACAATACGCTTTATTAGAGGTCACACATGAGTCACTGTTCTAAATGAAAAAACAAATAAAATATAAGCAGGATCAAATTAAATTATAAGTGCTGATCTGATCGAGTGTTTGAATTAAAATGTTCATGTAGGAAAATTCTATTTGTTTTAGTAATGTGCATGATGCTGTTTTATTTCTAAAATGCAAATACCCATTTATGAGTGTTTAAATATCTTTTGTGAAACGTGTTGACTACTCTTTGATTGTAACCGTATTTCTTATGAAATTAGAAAATATATTTATTTAATGTAATAAAATGCTAAATATTTCTACAGTGTAATAACGCATAAGAAAAAAAGCTTTAAACTAGGAAATTGATAGTACATATCACAATTAACTAGCGCAGTGAATTAAGCATGGCATTTGAAGGTTTGCTGTTTTATATCCAGACTTGGTAAACTTTACAATATTTTTTTATTTTTTTTTTAACAGTGTACATCTGCATATGGAAGAGTCTCTGTGTGGCCCACTTTTTTTTTTATTTTTTTTTTCCCAGCGGAACCACAGGACCCAACTTATAATTATGCTCTTTGAGCACATCCAGACCCTACCGTAGTAAAAGCCTTTCTCAGAAGGGCCTATGAGCTCCGGATCTGTCCTGCATTCAGGAACTGTACGTGTGATGGAACACACTAACTCTATGAATCACCGGCCGATTTATTTACACGAATCTGTCATGCTTTTGAAAACGAAACAATAACTTTAGATACCAACTTATTATGTCCTTTCATGCTAACAATTGTCCAGCTTTTCCACAGCTGAATTGGAGTGTGTTCGCTCTTTAAACAACATGAACATTCATCTAAAGTCACAGAGCGCTTTTTATTTATTTATTTTAAGGAATAAGCAATACTAAAAATACTTTTCACATCTATAAACTCTCTCTTATTCTCTCTATCTCTCTTTCTTTATATATATATATATATAATATTTAATGTTTTTCATGCAGGTTACATGGTGATTAAATTGAAACTTTAGTTCATGTAATGTGTTATGCTTGTTTGTTAACAGTGTCAACAATTACGTATGAATTATGAAATGCATTATGTCCGTAAAGTCATTTATGTTTATTTGTTTAATTCTTTCACCTAGAATTTGTTGTACTTTTGCTGAACTATGAATACATAAATGCTATTTTGATATCTCATTTGCTTCTTGGGAAAAAAAAAAAAAAAGATGGAACAAATGGAAGCTCTCAAATATCAATTTAGAGTAAATAATATTCACATTGATTTCATAACTCAGAACCAGAATTGATATTTGACATTTAAATCTCCATGAAAACAAAGGATTAGCAGTGTCCAGTAAATGATGCAACTCCAACCAACTCTATTCAGGGCAGAGCTGGGTTGGTCGTGTGCGAGTGACGCCGTGTAAAGCTCTGCTTTCTCACACTAAATAGTGCTAATGTGGTTAGAGCCCTTTCTAGGGAGCTCGTCCCCACCCTCCGCACCGCTCTTCCCTCAAAGTCTTCTCCTCTTCCTCATGTCTGTATGAAAATCTGCCTTACGTGTTGCTAATAAATCAACGTGACTAATCATGCCTTTGCAGTTTGATTCATGGCTCGGCTGACAGGTCAAATTGCCGGTGTGGATCTCTGGCACGGAATGAGAAGAAACTGAGCTGGTTTGGTCCCGAGGCGATGGACGGGGGGAGGAGAGCGTGCTGGTGGGAAGCAACCCACTGCGGCTTTCTATTCTGTCTGATTTATGCCTCCTCTGATGTGCAAAAAACAAATGAAGAAGCGTAATAAATGCTCTTTCTGAATATACATATATTATATACTGGCTGTTAAGCTTCAAAGTTATTAGCCTTTCCTAGATTCCCTTTGTTGTGTGAATCTACCTTTAGGTTCTTCCGTGAGAAACCGAGTGAAGAAAGGCGCAATGTGCTGTAATACAGAAAAGCATAAAGCGTATGAATTTGTTATGGAAATGAGATTTGACTCAGGAAGTGAAAAACTATATCCTGGTCACGTGTGAAAATTGACTTGAGAAACCCGGACTGAGGATTTAAAAATATCCGAAGGACGCAAATTAAAATTGAAATAACAAATAAAAAAGCCCTTGTGAAATCAGAATTGTAGTTTGTGGTGCACTGAGATGCTAGACCGGCGGTTCTCGACGGCTTTTGCTTTAGGACACAGATATCGAGTGGCAGCAGTTATCAAATGTCCTTAAATGCAAACATTACAAATGTAGAAACTGAACTGCACTTGAGCACTACAGTACTGTGCATCCGCATGCTGTCACGATGGCCTGCTGTTCTGTTTCCAGTGTGCACAAAACTGTACTCTATATTTTGCCCAGAAATTACAGTATCTCTGAAAATGCAGTGTACTCAATTTGACCTTTCAATTTGAAGAATGAACCAGCAAAAAAAACAAACTAAAAACCTATCCTTTTTTTGTGGATAGGTTTTTAGTTTGTTTGTTTTTTGATAGTGCATTCTCAAAAATGTCATTATAAATAAATATTTAAATCTAAAAAAATAATATATATATATATATATAGAGAGAGAGAGAGAGAGAGAGAGAGAGAGAGAGAGAGAGAGAGAGATCATTTGCAAAAAACTCTCTTTTTAACAACTTTAAAAAATCATGTTTTTTCATTGTGCATTCCACTTAAACTCAATCAAACTGTAGTTGGGCTATTTTAACTGGGTAAAAAACACAAAAAAACACAGCTAACTAATGCAATAAAACACAAAAAAAAAACATGATGACATAATTAAAAAGAAAACATGAGTTTTAAAACACAGACTTATTTGTTTTTGCAAATAAACTCTTCAGAGCTGGGCAACAGTTAATCAGGATCAATCATATCTAAAAACATTATTACATATAAACTATATATATATATATATATATACATATATAATATTGAATGAATTAACACAGTAAGTTACTTATATGTATTTACATTACTAATAAATGATTTATAGAAATGTATTGTATGTTATTTATATTGAACAAATGAAAATAAACATGCATGAGTTAGTTTATATATACCTATATGTATGTGTGTGTGTGTACATACACACATAATGAATCACTTGTATGAATTGCAGTTAATTAAATATTAATAAAATTTATAAATTAAAAAATTATTATAATAACAGTATGGAGGTCTGTTTCCACCACTGAATTAAAAATAAAAAAAGGTAATTGCAACTTTTTATCTCGAAATTCGGATATTTTCTCAGAATTGCGTGATGCAAAGTTGTGAGTTATAAAGTCCAATTTCTCAGAACTTTGAGTTTATATCTCACAATTTTTTTTTCCTCCATGCTATAGACTAAGTGTGCAGACATGAATGCACTTCTGAAGACTTCTTTCAGCCTACATGACCATTCTCAATTCAAAGGTGCAAGCAACATTGCTGAAAAACATTTGCCCAGAAAAATTGCTCAAAAAGTTGCCCAGGTTATCATCAGCCTACGGGTTAAGTTTGTGGTCACAGATATTTTAGCGGTTCATTATATGTGGTCAAACTGCTGGAGGCCAGGAGCTCACAAATGTGGTTGTTCTGCTAATGCTGCCTGAGTTTACAGTTATTTTAAGAGATGTGTTCATCACCAAATATACAGTGAACGAGGTCTTGTGTTATTCAATCATCTAAGGCCATGTGAAGGCCATTTCTGAAGCGAGGAGACGTGGGAATATTTTGTGTGAAATGATACGTAATTTAGCTGCTCGATAAAGCGTTAGATGTGGCGAAGACTCAGGTCGTATCTCTTGCAAAAACTAAAGGAACATACAAATTAACTTGTTAAGGTCTCTGAGGTCTTACACCCCGTCCCACATTCACAGTAACACATGTGGCTCGAGCAAATTAGCATGTCGCTGGCTAACCCCAACCCTCCCATGTCTCCCGCTTTCTATTTCCACCCGCTCTGATGTATAAGGCCATCTTTACGGTGGAGTTTTACAGTTCATTGACTCGACAGCTTGTTTACATGCAATAAATTGATGTGAAAATTGCTGCTGGAGCAGCCGGTACATTTGAAAGCCATTAGAGGGACACTGATGATGGAGCAGCTTTATAACCTCATAAGACCCTGCTGACTCAAGCTTTCAATTATCCCGGGGTGAATAAATCAACTTTAACGTAGTTTGGTGAAAAATGAGCACTTGGCGGTAGACGAGGTAGGTCGGCGAAGCTCAGTATTTCCAGAGGACCGTAATCCTGGTCGGCCAAACCTGTTGGGAAGTAAAAACACCAGCCAGATCTGCTATATCTCACTGCTTTCTAGCAGCGACGGCAGCACGATTCATTTGTGAGAAAAAATCAATAAGAGAGAGTTTTAAACAAAATACTTTTAAAAGTCATCGTGGAATGTTTTCGGCGTAATCTCACATGCACCTCCTTGGGTTTTTCAGATGAGATCTTGACCATGTGGCAACAAATTTGAGTCATTTCTCACTTTTTTTTGACCTTTTTTGCATGACAAAACATTGTTAAAAACAATCCAACAAAAAATAAGTAAATAAAACACGCCTGATATACAAGAATAATACTGTCATTCCTTTGTAATTTGTAAAATTTACTAGCAATTTCTGAATGAAAAGTGTTTTTTTTTTAAACAAATCCTAAGCGTTTGTTTTTTATTTATATATTTTTTTGGAAAATTCACGTCTCCTTTAATGTCTGAGAAGAGATCTCAAACTATGCTCAATGCTCATCTTAGTCCAAATTGGCTTTATTAAAAGTTATGCATATCAAAAGAATAAATATATATAATAATAGTTGTAGTTAAAAATATATAAAAATATATAATAATATATATATTGTAGCAATGTCTAAAAAAAAAAGGCTTTTTTTCAATAATGTTGTGTTGAAGTACATCAAAGTTTATTATAGTAGTATAATAGTTTAATTCATGATGCTGAAATTGTAATTGATGACAAATTTATATTATTACAAAGCACTAAAAGTCCTCATCTTCATTCTCTCTACTTGTTTCTATTAATGTACTTGACTAGGAAGTATTTTTAAAATGCAGTTGTTATTTTTATACCTAATAAGGACAAAAATATTCTCAAGACCGTTATGTAAATGAGACGCTGTCTGATTCATGATACTGATAGAGGACTGTAATGGATGCCAAATGCAGGCTGTTATAAATAGTGTGCAGCACTAAAAAGTCCCCATCGACTCTCTGCGGTCTCCGACTGAATGGTGATTTTGTTAGAGGCCTTGCATGTGGCATCTCAGGCAATTTGTGTTGATGGCTCGGAAATTTGTTTTGCGTCCTAAATGTAAAACAAAAAGCACTGCACCAGGAAATAATGGATTTTCAGAGGAGGCTCTGCTGTGGCGTACAGTATGGCATTGTAACATCCAGCGTTTCCATCTCAGGTTTTTCCAATTACCGCCTGCTCTGAAAGATGTCAGCGTTGTATACAGAAAACATGTTTCCACTAAAATCATGTTCTCTGCTGCCCCGAATGGAGTTTGGCTGGCTCAGAACACAGCCGGCCTCCAGGGCTTTCCGCGGTCCGTTTTCCCACAGAGAAACAGAGCCTGACTGACAAATAACAGGGCCCAGCCGGCCCTCGGGCTGAGATAGGCCTCACGGTGGGTATCAGAATCGGGAGAGCCATGGAGATCGGGATCGGGACTCGCGGACGTCGATGGGAGAGCCACAATGTGGGCTGCTCTTCAAACACCCGTCTAATTTAGTCATATGACGCTGAGGGTAAATGTCCCAGACAACAATATGTCATTTTAATGTCATTACAGATGTTTTATTCACAGAGCTCTGCGGTCGGGGCAGGGATTGTGAGGACTGGGAGGGTTTTTCCATCCTTTTCTTTTACAATTAATTTCACATGTCGCAGTCTCTGTGTGCGGCCACGTCTTTTTAGTGTGAAGTAGCAGAATAATGTGCTTTGTACGCTCATGATGACCTGCAAATGAAAGCAGACCGTGGTAGAGTTAGATCAGAGTTAGATACGCTGTCCGCAGCTGAAATGTCAAACGTATGCGATTCGGTTGTTGTTGCGTTAAGTAAGTAATACAATTTCATTCATTAAAAATTAACAACAGACAATAACGAAAAATTTTAATTATATCATTTGAGAATTTTGGATCAATTAGTCCATCAGTTGTAACTGTCTAAAGAAACACGAAGAAAATACATTTATAATAAATAAGTAATATTAATATTAATTTGAGTTACTTTTATTTTTGTTCATTTTTTAAAACAGGGATTTTTACTAGGCTATTTAGACAAAAATAAATAATATACTCTAAAAGTCAATTACATCTTTTAACTTAATAAAATATCATAAAATGACTGTAAAAAAAATAGTATTTCTGAGAACTGGAAACATGCATTTTAAATGTATGTATTTATATATTTAAGTGCTGTCAAATTATTAATCGTGATTAATTGCATCCAAAATAAAAGTTTTAATTTACATAATATATGGGTGTTAATATATTTCAAAAAAATACACACACTTTATTTAGATGTATATATTTTTTATATAATTTATATTATATATGAATATATTTAATACATGAAAGTAAAAAGATTTTTATGCATGCACATGTTATATATATATATATATACACACACACATATAAAGCTTTTATTTTGAATACTATTAATACAATTCATCTTTTGACAGCACTTATTTATTTATAAACAGACTGATTTTTATACTGAGAAAATGTATAAAAGAAATTTGATTACTCCTCAATACTATAATTTTATTGCATTAGCTTATCAGATTCTTAAAAAATATATATTTATGCATAATCAGTACTGCACTGCATTCAACACATTAAAGTCTGTTGTATGTTTTCTCGTGTCTTCATGCATTTCCCAGGAGGAGACTCTAAAAACAGTCGTTGAGAGAGCATGGACGAGACACTGACCGTTCTAGACAAAACACAAGACATAACATCAAAGTTGAAATTATCCTCTTTTTTGTCTTGTGTTTGTCCTCACATCCTACAGTAATTCAGATTATGGCACAATGTGGAAACAAACCTCATGACAAACAAACCTACGCAAAAGCAGCAGAGAACGCCTCGTCGAGACAAAAATACAATAGACAACCCTGTTTGTCCGAAGCTTGATTAAAACCATTGGGACTGTTAGAGCAACTGTTTCACAATCATCTTCAATAGAAATCCAGTTGGAGCGCAACATACTACTTCACTTGATATTTACCATATGACAACCATCGGCTATTTTATTCTAGATTTTAATTTTATATTTATATGCCTTTAAACTAAGAGAGAAACATCTGAACATCAGAACAGATTTGAAGAAATGTAGCATTGCATTAATAGATCCTCTGCAGTGAATGGGTGCCGTCAGATTGAGAGTACAAAGAGCTGATAAAAATTGTTTTGGCTTGCAAACATTGCTTGACCTGTGCATATTTTTCTACTGATTCAGATTGAGGACTTCACTTTCACTAGAGTAAAAACAATATAATGGAGATAGGGCTAGTATTTTAGCCCAAAGCAATTTGTTTGCAATTAAAAATGTCTTTATGATGGATTTTTTTTCTTAGAAAAATGCAGCTTTTGGCTGCAAGACGTTAACTGATAGACTGGAGCAGTGTGTATTACTTATTCTGACGGCACCCTTCTTCTGGTGAAGAAACAAACCCACCTACAGCTCGGATGGCCCGAGGGTGAAATACATTTTCAGCATAGTTTAATTTTTCTGTGAACTGTTCACTTAAGAAGCAATAAAGTGCTTAAGTAAGCACTAAGCATCTCCCTATAAGACCCTATTAACTGCACAGCAATGCTGCAAAAACACTGCAGACTGTTTCTCATAAACAAACACATGCAATCTGAGATGCTACCTAAAGACAAGCAAATCTGTATCCAGTCACAGGTCAATCCTGAAGACTGTAGTCATCTGGGACTTTAAGAGGGCGTTGGAGCCGGAGCCCAGAGGTCATTCGGGATGGGGTTTGGGGTCAGCCAGGCCATGGATCTCTTTCACCGGTGTTTGGGAAACTATTGTTCGGTGCAACACGCAGTCTGAACCTGCATGCTGCTCCGTTTCTTTATCATTTACATCTGGAGCACAATCGAGGCAGGATGAATTACACACTAAACTCTAATCATAGAAGCTTTCACAAACTCCAGAGGTTTCGACATTTGCATATATCGTACCTTCAACTTTATGCACAATAACCTTCAAAGCACGCAAGAAAGCACAGCCTCTTGTATTCCAACATTCTAAAGAGTCTAAATCCAGTTTTCCATGATGCAACTCTCGTACAAACACACACACACTCTCTCAATGTGTTTTTAATCTCAAATCCCAAAGCGTGCAAAATGTACACAATCCCTTGCAGATCCTTTTCTAAAGGGCAGAAACAGAGACGAGAAACTAGAGCCACGTTCTCTGGTGCCCTGGGCCGAACGGATGGAGAACGTAAAGGAAACACAGAAGAACATCCACAAACAGACAATCGATGATGCATTTTGTCTACTTGAGGGTTTTATTGCAGCACATTGTTCTTAAAACTGGCCTGCAAAATTGTTTGGCTGAAAAGCAAATTAAGACATTAAAACATCTCATGTGGGTTTTTTTCCCTCAGTGTCTGTGTCTGATTACACCTGTCCATCATTTTCAGAGCCTCGTCCTTCACGCAAGTCATTCATTCAACATGGACCTGAGGAATTTTGTCAGGAAATGAGATAACGTGATTTCACTTTGATTTCCGTGAGCGGATTAAGTTACAGGATCTTTATTAGGTCGCTTTTGATTGGCTGATTCACATGAGTGATTCTGTGCATCAAGTCAGGCTCGTCTTTGTGCAGTTTTCTATACTGGGGCATGTTGTCACAAAAGGTCAGCATGGCTTTCGCAAGTGAAATGCATCTTTTTTCTTGACAATAAGGATGGAAATGTTTAGATGCGTTTTTTTAAACGTTCTTAAAGTAATGTTAATAGAACGTTTGTTGAAAGTTATCTGGTCTTTAATCATGTGTCAAAATGTTAGCACAAATCAGCTATACTTTGCTCGTGGAACTTTTTTGTGTACCGCGTTTGTCAAACATGTTTTAAATGCTACTATTTGTTTTAGAATGTTAAGGTAACATTCAAAAGTAACATTCCCATAATGTTTGCAAAATTATGTTTGCATAAAATGACAAGTTTTGAGCTTCATTGGGACATTAGCAAAATATAATTCTTTGTTAGGTTAGTGCTTACAGTAAATACGTGCACTTTTAAAAAATAAAAAAATCAACATTTTTAATGATGGTTTACAAATTACAGATTATTTACATGTCGGGAAAAAAAAAAAACTTTTACGGCTTTAAAGATCTCTGAGCCAAATCCTTCTCATTAGATGATTAAAATAGAATAAAAACCTTCACAAAAATGTCAAATCGACTAATAGTTTCCTGAGTCTGCGCTGAAATCACAAGTTGGAACAGATCAGTGAGATCCTCGGGCGCTTTACTGATCTCAGACACAGAACAGAACGAGTAAGAAATAGTGTTATCTGTGCACTACCTCATAATGTCCCAGACTCCAGTATAAATGCAATAAAAGTGCAGAGAAGGTTACATGTGCCATTTTACAAAAACGGGCAGATCACGTGACTTTAGCTTATAATAAAGATGAGCAAACTTATTATTTTTTCCGCTTATTGAGCAAATATCAAGCAAATATCACCTGGAGCCGATGATGAGTTATAAGATAAATAAAAGAAACCTAAACGTCTGAAATGGTTAATTCGCTGTTTTTTGTCGATTTAAAAAATAGAAATATGATTACTGCCTAAAGGTATTATTTACATGACTGTAAAACACTTAACCGGGTCACCTGCTGTGTGGTGGAGATAAATCACAAAAGATCTGTGACAGTTCACTGACACATGACAAAAAGAAGAAGAAAAAGAATGATCACACCGCGCATTTTTCACAGTAGTTGATTCATCTTCATTAATTAAAGCAGACTGATGAAACCTGGTGTTGAACTCTGAACTAAGTTAAGGATAAAATAATCTTTGTGAAATGTAAATAAATGATATATATTATTTTGATAACAAATTCAGGCCTGGTTTTCACTTCACCACAGGTAGTGAGTGTAAATGTTGTTCTTGAATGTAATTTGGAAATCAACTGTGTATTTTGGGCCCCATCTAGTGGTCAGGGGTGGTTTTTAGTTGAAGCTCGATGTCTGCGACGCCAACACACTAGGCCAGGGTTTGTCAAATCTTATCCTGGAGGTCCAATGCACTGCAGAGTGTGGATCTAACCCTAATCAAACACACATGAGCATGTTAATCAGTGTATAAGGATCATTAGAAAATCACAGGTAGGTGGGTTTTATCAGGGAAGGAGCTAAACCCTGCAACAGGCTATAGAGATACATAGATAGGAAATCTGATAGTAGACCTTCTTTGAACTATGGTAACTTGGAAAGTTCATGTAATAAAATGGTTGGATGTTCTCAGCTTTCATTAACGTTTTCCTTTCTTTTTTTAACGTTATATAAATGCTAGGACAAATGTTTTAACATGGGATGTTTATGTTAAGATAAAACGTTCTGAGATCACAGGCCTCATTTATAAAATGTTGCGCAGAAACCATCCTAAATTTGATCTCCCGATCATTTGTCAGATATGCGCAAGTGCGATTCATAGAATCAGAATTCAGTGTGAACAGAAATCGCGTGTTCGCGTCTCTTTCAGATGTGAAATCTATGATCTTGAACTTGCGCGCAAATAAATGGTTTTAGCTCTCTGCTCCTTGTAAACGACTTAATGCCATTTAACGTATATGAACTATCCCCAATCAACAGAAAAGTAAACAGCAAGAACAGCAAAAACCTGCAATATACTCCTCCGACAATAAAAAGTACGTACATCTGCTCAGACCCTGACGTGACGTTAAACACTCTACGATCAAATCTGAGCTTACGCACTTTTTATGAGGCTCCAACATTCTCGGAACATCATGAAATACTAAAAAAAAAAAAAAAAAAAAAAAACAGTTCAAACAGTTATGAAATAAACTGGTTCAAAACAGAACAAAATACAAGTGGCCCTCAACAAAAATACCCATTCTGAGAAACGGTGTGGAAATCTTCCAAATGGTAGGCTAATAATACTGCATGTGTCATTTAGGTATAAATTCGATGCACTTTTGAGCTTGTGTACCTTAGGGTAAAGCCCAAGTGAGTACTTTCTACCTTTTTTCTGGCACATCCATCAAAGTACCATATAGTATTTGTTACCATAATAAGCAGTATTCACTGCAATGGTAAACCCACGTGTTTCCAGTTCTGCTGTACATACACAGTTTGGGCACTTGGTGGCAGCAGCGTACTATTAAAGATTAAAAACCCTCTGAAGAAACATCTAAAAGGGCAGTTTATACCTTATAAAGCATCCACAATGATACACTCACTCACAACACACTGTCCATCAAACTAATTCATGTACTGAGCAATAACCCTCAGAATCTGTCAAGTTAATATCCACACACACACACACACACACACTACTCCAGGATAAAACACTGCATTACCAGAACAAACAAACACATAAATAAAACAAAACTATTACATCATATTGGAAATTGCACGTTGCTGTTTTGAAAAGCTTTAATGCATCACATTTTTGTCTTGAAATGTGTGATGAATATCAGACATTAGTGCACATGCACCGCAGATGGCATAACTGTCGAATGTGGAGATTTGTTGTGTCTGGCCTCAAATCACTGTGATGTGTTTCTGCATATTAAACTATAAAAGAACTCAAACCCTGAAATGAATATGCATGCATCTTTAGAACACAGTGTGCAATGTATTGTTGTATTCATATTTAGATTTAAATAATTCTGCAGCTTGTCTATTCATTGTTATTATAATAAACTGTCAACAAAAACACAAATAAATGAAAGCTTCTGAACACTTCTTTGAAAGAGATCTCAGATTAGTTATTATGTTTTAACCATAATACTTAATGTTTTAACAATATCTGCAACTATAATTAATTTGGCAGGTCTTATGGTTATAATAAACAGGCAAGAGAGCACACAAATAAAGGTTTTTGAAAAAATTATTTGAAAGAGTTAGGTTATTTATGATTTTTACTACAGTAACAATAACTGTAAATATTACATTTTGACCTAAATATATAAGTAAGAATGAAAGATTCTAAATACTTCTTTGCAAGAGACGTAATTAAATATTTGGCGGAAATGTATGATTACCAACAAAACATTAATTGCTGAGATATTGCTTGATTGCTGTATAAACCCTGTCTCAAATGCTTCTCCTAAACATATTTGGATAAAATAAAACACTAAAAGCTAAAAAACTAACATCATTGTATATGTTTGACTTCTAAGCACCATAAAGACATTCAGAAATAGAGGTTACTGAGTGTGTTTTATTCAGGAGAAACATCTTAGAAGCAGAAGACTGCTGGTGCAGAAGTCTCAAGATATCACAGAGACCTGATTTGTCCATGCCATGGGCCCACACATCCTCCTACACACACACACACACACCTCTGCTCTTTTAGTGTGGTCATGGCACTGGTTGTACTTTGTATCAGAAAGGATCATTACTGTAATAAGGCTTTTAGTAATGCAGGTTAGAACCTGTAATTGGCTTGAAAGGCACAAATGCACTCTGCTTTTTCAGAAACCTGCTGGACTTCTCTGGAAGTTGCATTGTTTGTGTTCCGAATAAAGAGAGAAATGGGAAAGTTATAATTACAGAAAGGCTGTTGTGATGAAGCGGGTCATAAAGGCCAACATTCACACAGACCTGATACATGAACCAAACACACACTTCAACGTACATGAATCAACACCACAGCAGATGCACAGAGAAGCAGTGAAGGACGGTCTGCAATGCTGCTAACACAATAGATCTACAGCTGAACAAGGGTGACTCAAGTGTGAATTTATTGTGGTCTAACTCTCTTTTGTTTGACCTGTATTGAAGAAACTAGCTAAAGTTTTCAGAATATCATAGCGAAACAGAATTTCACACATCTGAATCAATATCTCAGATACTGCAGACCTCAGAGAACACAAACCCAAAAGACAAGTAAAATTAAACAGTGATGGCTGTTAAGAAAAGAGAATCTGTGTGTAAAGACCAGAGCTATTTTAGTATCAAGACATTTTTTAAACATTATATTCTAAATATTTTTACATTATTGTATGTTTTTTCTATATTATTATTTTTATGTGTAAATGTTGTGTTTTTGTCATTTTTATTATGTTGTTGGCTCATGCACATTCTCTTTAACTCTTTTAGCTTATTATACAGTATATTACTTATATATGAAATAATATATTTGAATATTTATTTAATATATATTTAATATATAATACTTTTATTATAATAATTAATATATAAAATATAAAACAATATTTAATTATATGTATGAAATTATATGAAATTACTTTTAATTTTTCTACATTTTATTAAAAGTTGTATTTTTTTAAATAATTAAAATTTTATATATATTTTTAAATTTAGTTGCACAATTTTTAATTACTTTTGAGTAACTATCTATCCATCTATCTATCTATAGACATTTTGGAAAGTGATTTCTAAAAAAATGCCTCTAAAAATGAACATACAATTCTTGCAACCCATACTTATGAGTATTTCCGAGTCTTCGTAACCACACATTTTGCCAAGTACAATTCTTTATAAAAGATTAAAACTGTCAAATGCTGCATCAAGCTTGGTGTTTTGTTTTGAGTGGGGGAATTTTGTAAAACACATTGACACCTGTGCAGAATTCAGACATAATACCCAATGTACTCCTGTGCTTCAATCCATCCAAACAAAAGTCGATGCGGTGGAATGTAAAATATTGCCTGGTGAATGTTCTGCTCTGCTGTTATTGCTCTGAGACTCAGAAGCAGGATGAGGATGTGTGGCAGATCGAGTGGGCGTCTGCTGTTTGACTGATTCCAGCTCTTTAGCCCACTGCGTCTCCAGCTTTGCTGCTGTCAAAGCAAGGCCTCGCCTCAGACGCCGTACCCTCTCAGACGGCCAGACAGGTGGGCTGTCAGGAGCTTCCTTATGTGCCTCAGCAGACTGCGTCAGCATCTGTTTTCATATTCCTTTTATTACAAAAAGATCAAGAATGGCAATGAAAAATAATAGCGGTGATTAAATATATGGTTACGTTTCATATCGCAGTTTATACCCACACTATACATATTTTACAGTAAAAATATTGTTAAAAAGACACCTTTTAAAAAAGAAACTGCGCATATGATTATTTATTATTGTAAACATTAACTAAAATCATGTATGTAAATTTATATATGAACTATATATATATGTATATATAGTTTAATTAAAATACTAACCTAAAACTGAAACATAAATAAAATATGTAGACATAAAAAACAAACCAAAAAGTACAATAAATTAAAAATAAATAAATAAATAAAAACTTCAAAATATTAATACAAACTAATAATACTTTCTCAGTGATATTAAATTAAACGGGAAAAAAATAGAAACTGATTCAAAATACTGATTAATAATACTCTAAAGAATTTAGTATTATAATATGATAATACTTTTAATAAACACATAAGATATTTCCTCATTTAATGATCACGATCAGTTTAGAGATTCTTATTTAAAACAAGACACAAGAAGAAACAACTCAGAATAAACAGTTCGCTAAAAATAAGTCATACATGAAAATACGATAACATCTAAATTAACTGTATGACTAAATCGATGTGACTACATTAGATTACTCTGATAACTGAAATCAAACAAAAAAGGATTTCCTTTCAGAGAATATATCTTGTTTTATTTTTATTATTATTAAAAATTACTTTATTCTTGTGATAAAATTCAGTAAAAATCTTTTTGGATTAAAGTGGCAAATACATGTGCAAATATGGAAAAATCCCCTCTAGTTTACTTTACCTTTGCGATTACAACATGTAGATAAATATTTTCAAGATAACACACGTGAATAGAGAACAGTGTTTGCTTATTTATTTTTGATCATCACCGACATAGGTCTTTAATATTATTATTATTCCTGCTAACCTGTAATAACAGTAACAAAGAAAGAAGATTTCCATTGCTGTAGTAGAATGTAATATTTTAGTGTATATATTAATGCTTTTCTTTAATTGGAGGGGTTATTGAAAGGTCATTTTGGCATTCTAAGCGAGTCTATTTGACACGCTCCTCGAGCACATTTGGTATTCATTCTGAAGGCTTCTATCTTCTCTCAAGCCCATTAATTCCAGCTTAACCGAATTTGTCGTCTGGTCAATCTGACACCTGCGTCGCTCCATCAGAGCCCCCGAGATAAGATAGATCGGCGGTCCGGCCCGACTGATGCATGTTCACATCCGCCGTACTGACAAATTACACTTGCAGTCAGTCAATATCTTTGAGAGCCATTGGACGTAATGCAAAATTCATGACGGCGCTATACATAGAGTCAGACGAGAGGAGGTCAGTTATGATTTCATGTCAGGACAGAATTTCCTGACACTCCTATTCTGAAGGGCCCATTTAGAAAATTTACATTATTGAGTATAGTAAAGAAGACATCCCGCTATGTGAGTGCTTTAGAGCGTCTGCAAAACTCTCGGGAGAATACATTATTGAGCCGCTTAGAAGTGAAAGATTTACCTTCAGATTCGCTTTATCCGTGTCCCATGATACTCGGCTGCTTAGACAGCGCTTTGTTCTGTCTGATGTGATTCTGTGAATGGAGTTAACAGACATTTGTCTATCCAGATGGGAATTGTTACTTCAAATCACAGTTAAATGGACCAGAGGGACCGTCTTATCTCACGTCTTTGTAATGGAATGGAAGTTTTACAGTGTTTGTTGGAGGGAAGCGAGCCGAACGGGACTCTCGTATAATAACCGCTACTTTTTTTGCGCGGTTATCAAGCTGTAATTGCTGGCCATTTCTCCTGTAGGGTTGCTGATGATCGGCACAGATGTAATCTTACATGTTTTGTAAAACGGAGGGAAATCTGAAGAGGGGAATTCAAGGTGAGTTTTTTTCTATTTTATGTTTAAATGCAGTTCCCTCAACAACAACCCAGTAGGATTTTACTTTTTCATTGGCTTTTAGATCATTGCAGAAAACAAGCTTCCAAACTTAATGAAGTCGGATGCAATACATTACGTCTTCTGTACATCTGTCTGACAGATGAAGCACAGGATCAGCACTGGTATTAAACTGAACTGAAGCAACATTAACTCAAGCTGAATGATTACTGTAGGCATATATACTTGTACATTGTTAACACTACAAGTGAACCAGTTCTGATTTTCCTCTCCCATGAGGCACAGATCAGATACCACAAACTAATGTGAACAGGAAAAAGGGACAAGGATCCTGATATTGTCCAATAAGTTTCCGGCCTCATTCATATGTGGAAATAAATCACTCATCAATTGGATATGTGCATTAATGTCTGTTATGTAAGCAGACAGATTGGACATAACTAGGTAGTAGATGAGTTTACATTTTTGATGTAATGACGTTTAATGAACCTCATCTAGTATGGTCTCATCTAGTATTCTTTTTTTAAAGACACTTATGGTAAATTTATGTCATAGAAGCAAACACTAAAATACCTTGAGCTTTTGTTTATTACAGACCTTATTTCAGGCATTTCACACACACACACACACACACACACACACTTTTTGTGATTTATGAGGACTCTCCATAGGCGTAATGGTTTTTATACTGGACAAACTGTATGTGGTATTGCCCTACA
>JAUMHP010054055.1:0-20949 GCA_032361065.1 Enteromius trimaculatus | reverse complement strand
TTTTTTTGTGCTTTTCAACATATCACAACTTGTAAATGACTTGTAAATTAATTAACTAAACATAATAATCACTTATTGATCATCTGTGAATGTTTTGTAGATGAACATTTCATCATTAACTAATCTCTTAGAAATGACTTATAACCATCCGCTTTATACAAAACACACAAATACATGGTACCAAATATATTTTACTGTATTTTTCCCACAAAAACTATGTATACAGTGTTCATCCCAACCAACACAAAGTTGCACATAATGTGGTCTAGAAATATGCCATCAATAAAAGTATTTACTGAAACAGTTACAGGAAAAAAACAACAAAAAAACCCCAGCTATTTGCATCGTCTCTTCGGTCTGGCCATAGCAACTCATCCACATCACAAACAATGTGAAATATCGTCTAGCATAGCGAATCCAGCCATGAAAAGCATCAACGGCTATATCTCCACATGCATCTTCCATAGCTTGGAGAGGAGGGAGATAAACAACTAAAAATGTTTTATAAAGCTCTAGTTTTAAATTTCGTGAATGTGTGAAGAGTGTTTACCCATGTGATGAGTTAGTACGCAAAGTAGGACAAGTGACTTTACCATTTTTAATGACAGTGTGTTCCTCGTGAAAACAAGAGATCTTCTTCATGAAAATTGTGCCAAATGCAGAGAATTGTGTTTAGTGTTTTGAAAAAAAGTGTGTTTTAAACCTGCAGTTTGAGTGTAAAGCAGGACTTGTGCTTGTAGTTCAGCAGAATTGGTTCAGGGGGTTGGTGCATCAGTTACATGTTGCAGTCATTGTGTCTCAAGTACAAGTAATTGTGTGCAAACAACTAAGAAAAACTGTAAGCAATCGAGAAAACTGTATTATCTATGCTACTTTGAGGTTAGGGTGGACTCTTTGCATGGACAGGCCTTGATTTATCACATGGTCCACCAGAGTAGCTCTGATGTCATCTGACACACGTCTCCACACTGGTACTCATCTTTGTCCTCGTCCTCTTCCAAGCCTGACTTCGCTCTCTCTTTGTCCTCTTACTCTCATTGCCTAGTTGACAAGAAGTTTAGGTATTGAGGCTTTGGTGTAAGCATTCGGTTTTAGTGTGTAAGCAATAAAAACTGTATTATGTAAAAACTGTAAGCAATCGTAAAAAACTGTAAAGTGTTTTGGGCTGTTACCTATGTCTTCCGCCAGGGGGCGCTTGAGGAGCGCGTTTGAGTTTTTCTTTTGCTTTTTGATATAACATTTACGACATACTCTTCTGAAAAACCCAAAAATGTGAAAATGGTCCATCACTGAGGAGGGTAAGAATATATTTCTTATAAATAATAAATAATATTTTTAATAATTAGGGTTAGAATTTCCCCCTTTAATTCATAAATAGCATCCTTGTGTTTTATATTGATGTACTGATTGTAACGGTGTCACGGGACCACAAGATGGCAGGATTATACTTTCTTTGAATAAGAATTCAACTTGCTTTATCCGTGAACTCCAAAATTGTGTTTTTATATATTTCTCAGAATTTCTCAAATGTTTTTATTCAGCAAGCATGCACTGAATTAATTTAATTAAATAAGCGCTGTTATTTCAAACCTTCTATCTTCAAAGAAAAAAAAATGGTTTCTGCAAACATGTGATTGAATATAAATGTTTTTTTTGTCATTAATAATAACGAGAAGTGTTTCTTTAGCAGTAATCAGCATATTAGAATTCATGTGACAGTGAAGATAGTAACGATGCTGAAAATACAACTTTGAGCACAGGAATAAATTACATTTCACTATATTTCCTAATAATAAATGGTTATATGCAGCCTTGAGGAACGTTCAAAAACATAACATTCAAAAATATTTCCAAATGACCTCATACAAGGCCTTAAGCAAGACCCTCAAAGTGAAAACAAATACAACTCCATGTGCAAACAATGTGCTCATTCAGCACTCCACGGACTATGAGAAAGTGCAGGAGATCTCAAGAGTATCGGTGATTTGCTGATAGCATTAATACGTTTGAAGACAGAATCCCTCACAGAGTGCACAAGGCCATCTAATTGGCAATTACAGTCACCCGAGACACTGGTCACCGACGCGCCGGGGTTTAAAGAAACACACATAAAACAGCTGAACGATCCTCACTCTTGGCCAGGAAGCACTTTCTTTTATGAGGCGAGCGATTAGGGATTCTGTTCACCTGCGGCTGCTCCTGGTAATCGAAGGAAAAAAACGACCGCTGAGATTCCCACCGCTGCCGTTAGCGGCAGAACTGCAAGCTCAGCCCTCGAGCAAATCAAATACTCCTACATTATCACTGTGGGAGAGTCCGGCCCTAATCAAATAAGCAGTAATACTGCTACATGCCGGCCTCTTGTTTTGTTTGCGGTGCTTAGAATGCAAACAGATTTCAAGTGAAGTAATCCGAGGGTCCGTGTCTGGCACAAGAGACGGATCTGGCACTGTGCGCCGTCAGGAAAGGCCCGGCTGCCTTGGAAACAGAGAAGCAGGCGACCCAAAGGAGGAAAGCACTCAAAAAGGGGGCGGGAGGGAGAAGGAAAAAAGGTGGAGTGTTGTATGAAGAGAGAGAGATAGAGAGAGAGAGGGAATAGAGAGCCAGAGGCAGAGTGAAAACACATTGGAGCCTAGAGAAAGACTCAGTGAATGAGGCAGAGCGAGTCCGGCCTCGTCTCTCAGGCGCTCTTCACACTCCAGCGCTCGCCTCGCTCTTTCACAAAACAAGCCGAGAGAGGGATCTGCTGCGTGGAGACGTCAGGAGAAGGTTAACCGCACGCGACAGCAGCGAGGCGCCACAGATGCCACAGACTCCCACATCCTTGAGAGGAAAGCAGAGGGCTCCTGCCGAAGGGGGTCCCGACAGATGCGGCGGTCCCTGCGCGGGGCCCTCAGGTGTCTGGGGGTGAAGCTGTGCCGGAGGAGCGCTCTGCTGGTCGTCCTGCTGTGGTTGGCCTCCTGGCTCTTCCTCAACGGCCTGGTGTTCGTACACAGGAACATGTTCTCTGACTTCTGCACTGACGACAAGAGCAAAGAGATCCTGCAGAGGGTGGTAAGGCTAACTTTTGTCGTCGCTCAGAACGGTATTTTAGCAAAAAGTCTACACTTGATGGATATGACCTAAAAGTCTGGATAGCAGCTTGTCAGTCTTGCCTAACTTGAAGAGTTAACTATGCACTTATTTGCATATATTTCTACTGAACACTGTATAAAGCCTTTTTTAAACTTTGGTGACATATTAAATTTTAGATTCCTCAGTTTAAACTGAAAATACTGTGCACAGCCAGGAATAATCATCATGTTTCAGAAGGACATTGTATTTAAATTATATTAAGTAAAAATAAACTATGAAACTACAATAAAAAAATAACAAATATTTCCTGAAAAAATGATATATACAAAAATCCTTTGTTTTAAGTTTAACTTTATGTAGTAAAATAAAAAAATAAAAATTAAAAGACTGTATACACGCATGCAAAACCAAAATTACTTAATTAACGACAAACACTAAAACTTTAATATAACATTTTTGTTAATGCAATATATAAAATATATAATCAAAAATACAAATGAGCAAACCATAAGAACGGTAAGTTTGTTGTATGCTTTTAAAGGAAACTTACAGGCTTTAAAGATATGCATTGTAATTGAAAACTTTAAGTATTAAAAAATCATATATTTTGGATGCTTTCTTCAAACTAGAAACAAAACAAATCTGAAAACTGAGCAGTGCGTAAAAAAACACAGGTCTGGCTGAAGAGTCAGATATACTTCAGTAGTTTTACAACAGATCAATAGGCAAATTATTCAGAAAATAATTCAATATAATCAGCAAATGTCACGGTTCTAGGGATACTTTTGGGGATTTTGATCAATTTTCCACCAAATGGCACACAAGGTATTTGGAAGGATTACTCCGTCAGGCATTGAATCATGGGTACCAGCAGTAACGGGCCTCTATTAAAGGCTTAAGCTTTGTTCCTCGGGGGAAACCTAAAGCTCTTTTTGAGCCACTGGATTACGTGATGTCAAGTGAGTGCTAAAAGAACATTTTGTTTGTTGTCACATCAGGAACCGCGAAATCCTGGTGGCCTTTAATCGGGGATTGGAAGATGATAACTGATATCACTTAGAGGGAAAGTTTTCGCACGCAAACTATCATTACTAAAACCAAATGTGTTGGCATGAGCAGATTCGGCCATTTTATTTATTTCATTTTATTGAATTTTCAGAACGCAGTTAAATACTGAAAAAATATTGTCGATTGGACAAAAAAAAAAAAAATAAAATAATAATATTAGCACTAAAATGTAGAATGTAAAGAACATATGCACACGGTAAAACAAAATATTTCAAAGGTTAAATCAAATAGATTTCTGGAGTCTGATTTACAAGAAAAGGTTTCAGTCTTTCTACAAAATTTCATTTCAAAGTAAATCCTACATCAATCTTTCTGTGCAGTATAAATATCAAAGTTAAACAAATGTATCAGACTGCTTTTGAAGTAACTTTGACTGATGCAATCACTTGAGCTGTCATGAAAGTCAAACTGAGTGAACTGCATTTCTTTAGCTGCTGTAATATCGAAGATCGTGACACAAAAGTCATCTAATTCTCAATATTTGGGCAGGCTAAGAATAAATATTATAGCCAGTTTAACAGCTGCAAGCCAATAGAATGCTGCTGTGTGCCAATACTGTGCAAATGATGACGATGGTGGAGATACTGTAGCAAGTATGATGTGTATGTCATTTTTGAGACTGGCTGCTGTAATTATGGCGTCATAGTCATTATTAAATTCTCAGGGATGTTTAATGTGAATATCTTGGTTCAGAAATCCCAGTTCAAGGCTCTGTAGGGAGTTTTAGACAACGAGTTAATTCCAAACTGATTTTTTTACTTTGCGTTATTTTATTTCAGATAGCCTTACCTGCTCTTCACCAAAACATTTTCAAACTCTTTGAAAAAAAGTGTAAATGAAACAAATATTTTTACAAATCAAACAATGAAAAATAAAGATCTACCTGAAGATATATTTGTGTTTTTTCCCTTACTCTATTTCATCTTAGTGCTTTATGCAAGAAAATTGTCTTTTAAAAAAGTATTTTTTTTCTACCTTCCTGTATTTTCATGGTTAATGTAATGTGTAGCTTCATTGTCATTTTTTAGTAAAAAGTAAAATCCTGTACTTTCATAGATCATAGATTTGGACTTCAGAAATGTAAGAGGATAAACATTTAATTTATGGAATTTAAGGAACTCCCCTTACATTAATTCTGTATCATCTATCATCAGCTGTAACCTGTAGGAAGCCAAAATGTTGTTTACATTCATTAATTTAGCAGATGGTTTTATCCAGAGCGTCTTACAAACAATGATAACACTAGCTTTTGAGTTTTGATTTGTTTATGCTGCATTCTAGGTTTAATTTTCCACTGAACCCTCATATTAGCGCAGTTCAAAAGCGCAGAGACGGATCTCATAATTCACATCAGAAGTTTATTTAGAAATGCTGCAGAATCAAATCTAACCGTAAGCTGTCACAGCTCGTTTCCTCTCATGACCACACACACTGTCTTAAACACTTACGTAAAACAGAAATACTGATGTTTATTTGCAACGAGTGTGACGACTGATAGGTGAATCAATAATTTAGCGCTTTACTGGAGGTTTTAGTTATGATAACGCAACTTCACCGTCATTCATGCCTAATTTGTTACAGTTCATCCCAGAAAACCTATTTCTCAGTTGATGCATTGTAAAAACAGCCTGATAAGCGATTAGCATTTCTAAGGGTCTGAGCATTGTAATAAACAGTTAAGAGTGGTGCACGTTCACACAATAAACTGTTTATAGTTTCTGGCAGCATGTGGCTGAGAAGCTTTGGGCAGATACTCTTTGGCCTACACGAGACCTGTTTTAATCAGCGGTACCATCTGTCACCTGTGCAACCAGGCCGATGTATTATAGAATTGTTGGCATGAGTTCATGAAATGAACCTAACTGTTGTTTTAGTGGCGCTCTGCAGGCTCTCGATACGGTTTCATGCTTTGTTTATACTCTAATGTGAAGGTTAAGCACAGATGGTTTTCCACGCGATGGGTACACATGGTTCACTGACTTGACTTTCACGCACAGATCATTGTTTGTTGCCGCGGATAGTATTGTTGGTTGTAGCTGTTGATAGTCTGAAATGTACAGCTCTATTTAAGGGACAGAAAAGTCTCTTCTGCTCACTAAGGCTGCATGTATTTGATCGTAAATACAGTAAAAACTGTAATATTGTTGCAATTTAAAATACATATTTTTATTTGACTTTTCTGTAAAATGTCATGTATTTTTGTGAATTGCCAGCATCATTACTCCAGTGTCACACCATCCTTCAGAAATCATTGTAATATTCCTATTTGCTGCTCAAGAAATATTTCTGACTATTATTGATGTTGGTAAAACCTGTGATGTGTCGTCTTCCTGATTCTTTGATGAATTCAAAAGAACAGCATTTGTTAGAAGCACATCAGTTGCTTTGAACGATTTAACGCATCCATGCCGAATTAAAATGACACCTGAGCCCAAACCTTTGAATGGTAATGTATGTAATGTAAAACACTGCTTTTACAAATTCAGTAAAAAAATAAAGCCCCTCCAAAACACCAACTGATTTACAATAGCTCAATAAAGAAACATTGGAGCATTGATTGGTTTGCAGATGCCAGTCGATTTGATATTCTGTGTATAATAACATATAATGTTGTTAAATGAGTTTTTTGGGGGCTGCTGCGTGCGCTATAAGAGTATTGGCAGATAACAGGCCCTTTTCTTGTTTTGTATCCCAGTTTTAGTGAGTTTCTTGTAAAGTGAAAATGATGGAGTGACCCAGGGCAGCCTATGCAGACATTCTTGGCATGCCGGGACTGGCCAGCGCTCAGGCCAGATGGCAATACAGCCTGTGGGCAACAGAAATAGACTGCTATTCTCTGGGGCCTAATGTTTAATCATTACCTTACATGCTCAGAAGCATAAAGAAAATATTGTTTCCCTCTTATTTCATGTCCTCACTCAGCACTGGAGTTGTTCTTGCTTACTGGTGCGACTCACGGGAGCCTTTCAGTTTTCTGCTCCCTAGATATGTCTCAATGTCATGCCTCCTTCACTGTGAGAGTGCTTTCTGTTTTTCCACCAGGTGAAAAAAAGTAAGTGCAATTGCTTAGCAACAGCACGCCTCCCCTCGGCAATGGCTCATGCTTATAGCAATAAATATCATAAATTATAAGCTAGTGTTAGTGATGCTTGATGCAAATTGTTAAATATATAACTATCAGCAGCCTGATTGGATAGAGGATGCATATTTCCAGAGTCCGGACTGGAACTAAAAATTGAAAAATCTGTATGTTATTGAGCCAAAAAATATTCAGCAGTTATAGATTGACAGCAACAACAAAATTAATTATGTTGGGAATGTGATGTGTATTCTATTCAGTCAATGCAACAAGTAAAAATAAAAATAGATAAACAAACAAAAATCAATCAATCAAACAATAAACAAATAAATCGCAATAGTTCATTTAAAGTAGAATAGAATTAGAATTGAAATAGAATTAAAAGCATCAGACACGATGTGCCCAAACAAGAAAAAGTATGCCAAAATTCCCATTAAGTTATGAAAATATTATTTCTAAATGTTCTCTTTACATGTTTACAAACCTTTTGAAATCATTCTTTTTTAGAATTTTCCGAGCATTATGGGAATGTTACATTTGAATTTTCCCTGAACTTTCTCAAACAAGTAGTAACTCAAACAACAAAAACATTTTAGATGAGCTTCCAACTAAACCATTTTAAAAGAAAAAAAAATCCTATGAATGATGTATACATAACATTTTTGTGCTTATGTTTTGAGAAACTAATTTAAGACCACATACGATTAAACTAACATTCCTAACTAATCGTTACTGGAAAACATTTGTTCATAACTTAAGCCAGAGTTCTGTGACCTGTCAAATTCAGTGCTTAATCTTCTTTCTTGTACCAAACGAAGAAAAAAAAAATCTGTTTCTGTCATCCTAACCGCTAGATTACAAACACAGCCATGATTTACAACATACGAGTCACTTTCTCCGAGCCGAGCCTCACTGCTCCGTTTTCTCTGCCTACACACATTCATTTTTCAAACCTCTAAACAATAGTGAGCATGCTTTCTATACTGAACACACAAACATACATTGGATTTGGGCCTCACAGTGGGAAAGTTTACATGCAAACAGGAGCTGTTGTCCCATCTGAAGAATCAAAACACATGTGGGGAATTTGGCTGGCACTTACAGTGTCGGAAAAAAAGAGCAGAAGCCACAGAGTGACCACAGAGAACAACATGCGTGTTTGGCCCACATAAACACGGTGAGAGGCCCATGAGAGGGTCTGTAGGGAGGAAGCTCTTTCTAAGTTTAGACTCAGTCAAGCTGATAACAGACCTCTGAGATTCAAGTGCTTTATTCAGGAGTGTTGTCATGGTAAAGCGACCAACTGGGAGTAATTCAGGTAATTACTGGTGCTGGCTATTATTCTTGCTTGTACGTGTCCGCTGGTGCAGAAGAAACATGCTCACATGCTAAAGAGAAATGTTTATCGTGATTTAAATGTCCCCAGCATGGTCTGTGATTGCTTTCAAGACATGCTCACAATCAGAATCAGGAAAAAGCTAACTTTACTTCTAAAACGCAATGTGAATTCAATACACCCTTTCATATGGGAACAGATTTGGAGAGGTGCACTCCAGGTGCCGTCAGAATGAGATCGCACCACTCCAGTCCATCAGTTGATATATCATGATGCTATAAACACAGCTTTTGGATTTTCAAGATGTCTTTATCCTGGTGGGATAAAGTGAGTAATGAAATCACATATTTCTGCATTTATAATTTTTTTTATATATTTTAGCTCAGCTATTTTAAACTGTTAAATCACATTCTAGGGTTTTTATTATGCATACAAAACGTATGCAACATTTATAGGAACAGTAAGATTTAAAACAACAACAACAACAACAACAACAACAACAAAAATGCAGTAGCATCTGTCATTGGATGTGTATTGTCTAGTTCACTGTTATCCCACTATTGTGACCATCAAGATTTTTGCTCACTCAATGACCACACTCAACAAAAAGAAATATATGTGAATGCATATATTAATACAAGACACCCTAAAGATAATATGTACCAAAAATCTATGCCGTATCTTTATATTAACATACTTTACTAGCCCATTGTTTTGGAGCTTTGATGCAGTTATTATTTTCTAATAAAGGTAATAAACTGCTCTTGTCATCTGACAATTTGCACTTATTGTGTAAAATTTCACATATTTAATTGAGACTCCCCCCCCCCCCCCCTATTTGCAGGAAGTGCACTAAAACATCAGTCAGTAAGGTTTTAAGAGCTTTATCAATGAAAAACATTTTTACGGTCACTATCGTGAGCTGTGGGATTGAATCTATTAGACATTACTGACACTCTTATTTGCATGAGGAAGATTTCTGAACTTTATCTAATCCACTTTTAATCCCACAAAGATATTAGTTTTTTGTTTTCAAACGTAAAAATAAATAGTTCACCCAAAATTCTGTCATTCTTTACTTCCAAATCTGTAGGAATCTTTTTGAGGAATATATTTTGAAGAAAGTTTGTAACCAGGCTGTTTTTGTCACCATTGACTGCCATAGTAGGAAAAAGAAATACTATGGAAGTCAATAGTGATTAAAACATCCTGGTTACAAACTTTCTTTAAAACATCTTCCTTTGTGTTCAGCAGAACAAAGACATTCATACAGGTTTGGAACGACTCGAGGGTAGTGAATCATGACAGAATTAACTATATGAAACACAAAGAAAAAAAATTTCCTAAATCCAAGCCAAAATATCACAGACATTCTGATATGAGACAATTTGCACATTTTTAGCCAAGTTTCACGACACAACAGTAAAAGCTTTAGCTGCCCTTTTTAACACAGAGGACATATTTTATGTAATGGGACAAGCAAGGGATAGGAGATCATCCACCCAACCATTATGATTGATAATGATAAGGAAGACATATCGCTAACATGCCAAAGCCAGTGCAGATACTGTAGGAGCCGGACTGAGTGCGGGTAACAGCTGTTTACTTTGGAAGGTGACAGAGGACGATTTGCAGTGTAATCTCTGTGGAACACAAATCACCCGACGCCCCGGAGCCCCTGAACTGACATATATATGTGCAGACTGCAGCAACAACCAGTAATTACCTCATTTTTCATGAGGGTCAAAGAGGAAAAATGCAAGAGCAAAAGCAGATCGGGTTGAACACCATGCATAAAAATGATTATTAGACTGTTTTGCAAGATTAAATATGTGAATTTCATGCATGGCAGTAAAATATGCTGACAGGTGGCGTTGCTGCCGTATCTCAGCACAAGCACATTTTCAATAAGTGTGATATGAGATGGAATTAAGATCCATGCATTGATTAAAAACACGCTTTAACACTAACAAAATTAGTTTGACATGACACACGCCATACCGAGACGATCAAAAGTCTAGGAATTTAAACAATAAATACAGGTAACATATAAAGTTATGAAGTTTTTATATACTGTACATACCAAATGCAATCAAGTAAGAAAGTCTTGAAAGAACTTTTCAAAACAAAACAACATGTTTATTCTGACCTGTACGTGATATATATAAAAGAATGTACTTTGACTACTGAGCATACTCCATTTAATTAAATTAAATGAGAAAATGAATACGATAAACTGGGCAAATCATGGTCGGGTCATAGTAAATCATCAATTCTTTTTAGCGATTTTACAGGAAGTCCACTGCATGAAGATATTGTATGTCACAGTTTACTTTATTTTGCTTTCCTCACTTACATAAATGAAACATAGTGTCTGGCACCCATTAGTAAAAAAAAAATAAAATAAATAAAATATATCTGGTGTCTGAATAACTTTTGGTTTGATAAATAAATTCAGAACTGCATTATATTAACTCGTAATTGCATGAAATAATCAAGATTTTTAGATATAAACTTACAATTATGCTATATCTATTCAGAACGACATTATATAAACTTGTAATTGCGTGAAATAAAGGCAGGATTGCAAGATATAAACTCACTATTGTGAGAAATAAAGCCAGAATTAGATAAAGTCCGAATTGTGAGATATGAAGTCAGAATTGCGAAATATATCCAAATATGTTTTGTGTATTTACATAATGAAATTAATATTAAATAATAAAATGTGATTGTGTGTGTGTGGCTTGTTGTTGTGAAAACAATGTGTAAATAACTGCTGATAGAAGCCAAAGCACAATTGCACACATTTGGTCTGACGGTTCTGTGTCTTTGTTTCAGTGTGCTGAGTATCAGCAGGGAGTTCTGACCGGTGACCTCTGCGAGGACCTCTGCGTGGCCGGTCGTGTGGAATACAAACGCTGCCTCTATTACGAGAATGGAAAGAAGGTCATGGCCGCCAGCTGGCGTGGGGTGCCTGTGGTCCTCAAGTCAAAGCTGGAGAACTTCTCCTCCTATGAGGCTTTAGCTCTGCTGGAGTATCAGGATGCGGCGGGAGGAACGGGAGGAGAGGAGGAGCTCTCGCCTCTGGATGTCGTCTTCTACGCCACGCTGGAGATCAAGAACTCTCTGGGCTTGGAGACAGGAACTAACTTGACGTTGCCCCGCTTGTGGGGCCAAAAGCTGAAGGAGAACGAGCGGACGTACTCGCGAGCAGAGCTGGCCTCGCTTTGGGCTCTCCTTCAGCAGGAGGAGTACACCTTCCTCAGGGTCCTGCAGGATTTAACCCACCACGTGGCCAAGATCCTGGGCTCCTGTGGTCACTTTTATGCCGTGGAGTACTTGGCGGCCGGGCACGCTTGGGACCAGCACATATTTTCGCTGGAGGAGCTGACGCTGAGCCCCTCGCCGGCCCCCTGGAGTGGAAAGGAGAATACGATAACCGGCAGAGCTATGGTGCCTCGAGTGGCCCTGAGCTTTCTAGAGATGGTGGAGCATTTCGAGAATGACTTTTTCCACAGCTTACACCTCTGTGATATCAAACCAGAGAACTTTGCAATCAGGAGGGACCTGACGGTGAGTAAACACCTAGCAGCATTTATGAAAATTTCAATTTAAGACCAAGTAAATAAAAACAGAATGAGTAAGAATGAATAGAAGCAACTGGCTAGGAATAGGCATGTAGAATAAGCTTAATTAGCACTAATTAATGACAACTATTCCAGAAATAGGCATGTTAATAAGCTACTGATAGGGGTTAACTGTAAAATAAAGTGTTACCAAATAAAGTACCATATATCAATATACTATATGTATATGTAATGTAAAGGTATAGGGAGCGTAACATGAGTTGTATTAAAAAAAAAATGTAAAAGTATAATTTCCAAAAGATGTCCATTTACTTTTTGAGTTGTTTAATAAACAAATAAATAACATATGCAGCCCTGCTTCCAACTTTTACTGCACTTTCTGATCACACTGTAATTGTGGTCGGACATTTTTTACACCATACAAATGGTCAAATCATTTAACCATGAAAGTATGAACTGATGCAACATATAATAAATGAGAAATAAAAAATGCATGCAGTTTACTGTGTGATTGTGGTTAAATGAATTATCCAAGAATCCAAATCTAATGAAAATATTTCTATCAAGACGATATATCTTTCCAGTATTAAACTGGAATATTATTGTAATACTTGTTTATTAGATTATTCTACAAAATTAATTATAGTCAAGTACTGTTATAATTAGTTTTTCTGAGAAACCATCCATGTCTCACTGATGACAAAATGATGAAATACACCACAATGAAGAAGTGTTTATTGCTCAGTTACATTTTATAAAGATTTCCTTATAGAGCCGAGTCTTGTTACGGTCTAAATACTCTTTGTTATCGATCTAATTATGATTGTAATTAATTATAATAATGTTTAATAATTACTATAATTATTATAGTAAGGTTATCACAGTTAAAATATTATTTCAAAACCACACAAGCCTTTCAAACGTGTTAACTGTTTTAGCAATATGATTTGAAGTGAATAAAATCTCATGTAAACTGAAATATGTATTGTGATTTCATGATAACGATTCAGAAAGACATGAAAGACGAATATTTGTATATTTCTGTAGATCTATACAGCAAAAGTTTGGCATTACACATGATATGTGTGTTCCAGCGGAGCGATGAGATGGAGATACATGCTGCTCGTTCGGAGGTTTAATGGGTTCATACTATAAACAACACCTGACATCATGCAGCGTGTGTTGCTACGACTCCCATCAATCAATGCCAGTTTTGGTAACATGCAGCATAAAATAATTCTCAGGAAGATTTCTGAGAGTCTTTAGAAATATCACTGACTTTCCTGTCTTGTTTATGTGGAAGGATATGGTAATTTTATTCACAAGTTCTCATTAATATTCAGATAAAAGAAAAAAGTTCAGCATGCGGCAACAGTAAAACAGCTTTGTCAATGCTTACCGCATCTTTTAAGAGCTGACTGCAGAAGTTACTGTATACAATATTTGAATATCTATCGATCTAGTTGAAAAAAAAAAATTAGCTACTAGAATGTTTTATAAGAACATACCACTTTAAAATTCCATGTTAGTTCAGTACTTCACTGATTAAACTGGACCAAAGGGAACGCTAATCACTATAATGGTAAGTCAAACAAAGAAAATTTAGGAAAATCATATGTGGCATGTGTGATGTTCAGTTTTATTGAAAATCTAACATTGAAGATGACTTTGTTAAACGTGTAAATGCAGTTAGTGAAATATAACGGACGTGGAGGAATTTTTCTTCTTCTTCTTCTGTTGGTATGTTGTGCATTAACAACAAATTAGCGCACTGCTGCTCTTACTGCTTTATTAATGTCACTGGTTCCTTTGTGGCTACTTGAATATTTTAAGTAAACATCACTCAAAGATTTAAGTAAATTGTCTTATTTGCCTTGAAAGTTGCTGTAACTTAGTAAAACCTAGTAAGTAAAACAACTTTATCTAAGTAAGGTGAACTATTTGATTTTACAGTGTACTTGCTGATTATTTGTAAAAAAAAAAATTCTAAAAGAAATGTGTTTCAAATAAATCTTATGCCATTTATTCGGTTATTCGGTCCTTTTGAAATGAATGTTTTTTCTCTAAGTATCTCTTTTTAATTAATACAGTGTTATTTGCATCTGTTGTTTTTGCCTTTTTTCTATGCAATTGATCACATAACAAATGTACTTTTGCAATATATGCAAAATCATGATTTAGGAGTATGTAATTCGTTAGCATCCTAGAAACAATGTATAATATTAAATGCATATTTTATTTGATATCTATTTTTGTTTCTACATGTAGGTTTAAATTTGATATGAATACTAGAACGTTGAAGTGATTTTGGACTGTACATATTGCATTTCTAAATGTTATTTAATTTTTTCACTGGTCAGGTGGTGGCTATAGATGTGGACATGGCTTTTTTTGAGCCCAAAATGAGAGACATACTTGAGCAGAACTGCACCAGTGACAATGACTGCAACTTCTTTGACTGCATTTCCGAGTGTGACAAAACTAAAAACAGATGTGGGCCAAAACGCAAGAACAGTAATCTTCAGGTGAGTGAGGCATTCATTATTCATACTCTATTGTACACTGCGATTCTTTAATAATTTGCCTCAATTCTTCCATATTTCAGCATTCAATAATGCGGTTAGCAATTATCTATGCGGTTAGGTGCTGAAAGTGAAAAGAAAATGACTTTGTTTTGGAAAACTGTCACAAAGGCATACCAGTAAAATAACCGGAGGGGACAATCATTCTTCAGCAGTAAACATTGCCAAGAAAAATGCATGGCATGTTAATAGTTCGTGAAAACGTCGAAGGGAATCAGATAGTGCCGTCATTACTGCTCCTAACACAATGGGGGTTAACAGGCCCAAACAAAGGAAGCACCTTTGATTACGGGTGAGTAACAGATCACCATCGGTTGTGAGTACGGTCAACCACATTTCCACATGACAGTTGTGTAATAAATGAGGCTGTACTTACTGCAATAATTCCAGTTTACAAATGTTTGGACAGTTGTTCTCATGAAAAAAAGGCAAACGAACAATAATGTATGAATTACTACCCGATATGCAATTGGAAATTTAATGACTTTATAAAAAACAATTTTTAGAGTTTATTGCCATCACAGAAGTTAAACTGCATTACCTTTGTACCCCGCATTTATGTCATTATGATAGTTTTACTCACAACTGCAAATTTGTATCTTACAACTCAGCTTTTTAGAGAAAAGTTAAACGTAGTGGGGTATGAACTGCATAATAAAAGATTGTGAGGCAAAAATAAACTTTCATTAAAATCAGCAACATTACAGGAAAATAAGTTGTAATGACATTACTAGAAACAGATGACCATAAGAGTAACATAAGTACTTTTCTGTTACGTATACATGCAAGTTTAATTGCCACTTTATAATTCACAGCTTTGGTAACAAATAAATTCTTAGTTTGCTGCTTATTAATAGTTAGTAAGGAAGCTGTTAAGTTTAGGTATTAGGTATGTGCTTAATTAGCACAGATAAATGACTAATATTCTAGTAATAAGCAACTAATTGGTGTAATTGTAAAATAAAGTGTTACAAATTATTTTTCCTGTTATCACATAAATTTACCATTTTTTTTAAGTTTAAGTATAGAAATTATCCAACAAAGTCACAATGACTTTTTTATGTAATTATTTCATTCTGTGGTGTTAATAAGCTTCCATAAAAGCCTGTATTGTACAGGACTGAAAGATACTCAACAACGAGCGAAGTTACAAAAATACCATCTGCGATGAAGTAGAAGACACTACATACTATTTTTTAAACGCCGCCACCGCTGCAAGTATATGCAGGTTCAATTTCTCTGTTAGATACTTTGTCACAGTCACGCAACGTCTTTCATCTGTTCGTTGTGGTTCATTCGTAGTCAACACCTGCTGTCAGTGCCAGCCCCCTTAAGGAGAACAAGCTAACAGACGAGCTGGTCTCATGAAACCAAGTCCAGCTCCGGGCCACAGGTGGCTGAGACAGAGCCCATCTCTCCGTTCCCGATCACTTAACGCAACCCTTGGTGACCTCTACCTTCCCATTGTATGGCCTGCCATTCAGAACAATGAGGGCTTTGTAACGTTCAGGCCACTGGGTCAAGGAGACCATCGCTTTCAAATGGCACGCATAGCGAATATGGCTGATGATTGCTCCGGAGATGATGAAACGAGACCAGAAAGGCGCTAATGGCCGCTTCCCTCATCCATACCTGTGCTTTTCCCTTTAGGGTCGATAGCTGTCATGCTTCTCTCTTTCTGTCTCTCCGCAGGTGATCTGTGAGAAGATCTTCAGGCCTTGGTTTTCTCCCACGCTGCTCGGCGTTAAAGCAGGGCTCCCCCTGCAGGTGGAGCTTCAGAGGGCCGTGCAGGAGTGCGCTGAAATAGACGGCGGGGAGGATGCCAAGCGTACACGGGCCGTGAGACAACAGCTACGGGACCTGATCGTGGAGCTCATTCAGGAGGACACGGGAAACCAGGGAGAAGGCCAGGAACACAAGATAAGACACGTCCATACGGCCCTTAATTTCTAAATGAACTCTCGCAAAGGCTACGAAAGAACAAACCCAGTCATGTGCAGTTCATCTCAGATGGCTATTACAGATTACAGCCGGATACGTTAGCATATTCGTTTACTTCATATATTTAAAACATCTGTTACCTTCTGGTGCTGTTTGGTCATTTTATTTACTTCACTGGAATGGTACAAAGGTAAACACACAAAAAACATGGACATGATTTGAAAAGGTTAAATTAGTGCTGTGAAATTATTAATCGTGATTAATCACATCCAAATCAAATGTTTTTGTTTACCTAATATATGGATGTGTACTGTGTATATTTATTATGTACATTTAAAAGTACACACATACAGTACAGCTTATGTTTTTTATTTATATTCATATAGTTTATATAATACACTATATGAAAAAATAAATAAATAGACACTAAAATAACACATCCTAGATTAAAATAAATAAAATATTCTTATTAAATATTTTGTTCTTTTACAATGTGCTGACAACAAAAATCACACAAAAAGTATAAATGGGAATCAAATTTATTAACCCATGGAGGTCTGGATTTGGAGTCACACTCAAAATTGAAGTGAAAAAGACTGTAAGTTGATCCGGCTTTGATGTAATGTCCTTTAAACAAGTCAGAATGAAGCTCAGTAGTGTGTGTGTCCTCCACGTGCCTGGGCATGCTCCTGATGAGGCGGTGGATGGTGTCCTAAGGGAATTCCTCCCAGACCTGGACTAAAGCATCTGCCAACTCCTGTCTGTGGTGCAGCGCCACGCTGGTGGATGGAGCAAGACATGACGTCCCAGATGTGCTCAATTGGATTCATATCTGAGGAACGAGCGACCAGTTCATAGCATCAATGCCTTCATCTTGCAGGAACTGCTGACACACTCCAGCCACATGAGGTCTAGCATTGTCTTGCATTAGGAGGAACCCAAGCCCAGCCGCACCGGCATATGGTTTCACAAGGGGTCCGAGGATTTCATCTCGGTACCTAATGGCAGTCAGGCTACCTCTTATGGAGCATATGGAGGGCTGTGCGGCCCTCTAAAGAAATGCCACCCCACACTATTGCTGACCCACTTCCAAACCGGTCATGGTGGAGGATGTTGCAGGCACCAGAACGTTCTCCATGGCGTCTCCAGTTTCTGTCACGTGTGTCACATGGGCTCAGTGTGAACCTGCTTTCATCTGTGAAGAGCACAGGGCTCCAGTGGTGAATTTGCCAATCTTGGTGTTCTCTGGTGAATGCCAAACGTCCAGCACGGTGTTAGGCTGTCATCAGGCACTCTCATGGAGTCTGTTTCTGACCGTTTGAGCAGACACATGCACATTTGTGGGCTGCTGAGGGTCATTTTGCAGGGCTCTGGCAGTGCTCCTCTTGTTCCTGATGTACTGGCCTGTCTCCTGGTAGCGCCTCCATGCTCTGGACACTACGCTGACAGACACAGAAAACCAATGTTTCAACAGTTGTCTCAGACCAGATGCAAATAACACTGTATTAATTACAAAGAGATACTTAGAGAAAAACATTCATTTTAAAAGGATAGACTAACCGAATAAATGTGATTAATTGCAATTAATTGTTTGACAGCACTGTTTGACTACTGTTCGTGGACACACTGGAAACATACTTTATTTAGTTGGAAATTTTTTTGAGATATCAACTTCAAATTTTACCTTATAGCTTAGATTTTTCAGTTTTAGCGTAAAACATGTTCTGAAAAATATATGTTTCATATAAAATATGAAAAAATCTATATTTAATACATTTTTCATAATAATAATGGTTAATATTTTTCAGTCCAGCAGGTGTCTGGTATATATCAGATGTAAATCTATGGTCCAAAGCACCCTAGATTTATAACAGTTTAGGTTGAAGATTTGCTCAAAAAGTGGTTAACAGATAGTAAATGGATCATAAGTATTCCATTAATCATATAAAAATACAAACAAATAGATAAATAAATACAATAAAAACCCAAACAAATAAAAACATTACTGAAACTAAACTATAGTTTAATTTAACAAAAAAAAAAAAAAAAAAAAAAAAAAAAAATACAGTACAATCATTTAAAAGGCGAGCAGCACCAGAGGCTTAAAATGTATAGTCCAGTGTATGTTTTTATTTCATCCTCTTGTTGTTCCAAACCTGTAGGTTTTTTATATTTGTTCCATAGAATGAAGAAATCAATACAGGTTTGTAATTTTTGAGTAAACTGTTTCTTAAAGGGTGTAGATATGCATCTTACCATAAAGGCCCGTTCACACAAGTATTGATAACTATATCGATAATTATATTAGAGTCTACACCAATGTCACACTGCAGTCTTTGTCTCTACCATTTTAAACACTTGAGCTCTTTTTATAAAATAGAGAAATTAAAAATCGTAGTAGTTCTAACATTGTTTCACTATGTTGTTGTAGTTCAGTGGAACTTTTTTTTTAAGTATATCTTTATTGTTATCGTTATATTTATTGTCCTTGGTGTAAAAGGCCTTACGAATAAAAGTAAGTTGTATTGTGCGGGCAAAGTCTAGTCATTTCAATACGAATCTACGTGATGAGAGCGAATTACTCCCCAATCAGTTTTTGCAACTCACAACATACAGAGTTATAACGTTGAACAAAATAAAGCTGGTTGGTTTAATAGTATTTTCTGTGTAAGCTGTTTCATACATCTCTACACTACTGACAACAGACAATGGACATTACTCCCATGAAATTTGGCTAATGTGACTGGATCATCTCAGCTGTGTCACTGTTATTTGCTGAAGAGAATTTGTCTACCTGTGATTTTGTATAAACATTTCAATAAACCATGGCTCAGGCACAATCTTTTTGTTTCTTACCCGCAGCTGCACGCCGTCATGCCACATTATACTCCTTACGCACATCAACACTATGCAGAGAATCTAACCCAAAGCTCAAAGATCAAACCAACATTTGGTTTCTATTGACAGAAGAGGAACAATCTAGATTTGTTTGGATCTACCTTCAGAATTGTGGTTTTCACAGGAGATCAGGTTCCAATCTGCCTCCAGCTGTCTTTCAGGAAAGGGGTTAGGAAGACTAAACACAAGCTTTGGACTAGGGGAGGATGAGACCAGTGTTGGGGAAAGTTAAGTTAAGTTAAAAGTAATGCATGCTACGTTAATCTACACATTACAATACTTACAATACAACACTTTTGAATGTTTGTTTTTTTTCTTATCTGGGCTGAGCTACCTTGCTTGTTTTTAATATAAAATATTAATATATTGGGGGAAATGTCAAAGCCCTTTTACAAAAGTGAAATGAAGGAGAAGTAAATTCACATCTGCACAGTACGTCTCAAACAATCAATTCTGGATTCATGTCTTCAGAAATAAAACAACAACAACAACAACGAATATAAATCTAAGATCTTTTTTACATAGTATAATTGGATTAAAGGATTGGATCATTGAGGTCAACACTGATTAATAAAATGGGATATTATGCTGTATTATTTAACTTTTGTAATAATTGCAGGTTTGCGTTATATTCTAGTTTGTGAAATACAGAATCAGTTTTTTGTGGAAGAGTGTCGAGTAAACGCATGATGACGTTACACATGTAGGAACCCCAGAGAACCATTTTCCTGGCTGTATTCCCATCAACAACAACAAATCTGAAGCGGCTGCAGTGTTCATTTTGACAGCAAATTTTGATATAGTCTTAGTCTTTTGACTAAAATGGCATTTAGTTTTAGTCATATTTTAGTCATCTGAATTGTTTTTAGTTTAAGTCTAGTTTCTCTAAAACTTTCAAACTTATTATGTTTGACATTAAGGTTTTTATCATAATAGACACTGATTTAACTGTGGTGACACACAACATGCCATGATGTTAAAATTAAATTTAACCACTTCTCATTAAGGACAAGAACATGGTCTTCTTCTCACTGATATACCGATGGTTATATAGGTTAATTATGCATTCTTTATTGTTTACCATATTATTTATGTTTTCAAACAGACATAAACTGAATACTAAGTGATTCAGTCAGGAGCATTAAGTGATTTTACTTTTGTTGTTCAAAGGAGTCATGCAAAGCCAATTTTCCACTAGCTTATATGGTTCTTTAGGATCTTAATGGAAAGTTTGTAATATAGTATGTTTTAAAATTTCTCAAAGATAAGGTAAAAAACCGCTAATTTTACTTGTCATAAACAACTCTTTAGAAATCACTCTGTTCTGTGTACTTCCCCTTTAAATCTTCATGAGCTCCGCTGACCCCGCCCCTCTTTTCC
>JAUMHP010053707.1:0-21027 GCA_032361065.1 Enteromius trimaculatus | reverse complement strand
TCTATCTATCTATCTATCTATCTATCTATCTATCTATCTATCTATCTATCTATCTATCTATCTATCTATCTATCTCATATTCTATATCTATCTTTCCATTAAACTATCTACCATCCATCCATCCATCCATCCATCAAAATCCACTGAATTTCAGCTCCATATGATATCCACTATCTATCCATATATCTAAAATATATGCAAACAAACATTTTTTAGTGGAAAAGTGCTTTTTATATATTTATTAGCTTTGGATTAAAATGTCCGTTACACTATTAAAAAATGGATTACTGATCACTGAAAGGTTCTCCGGGCAATAAAAAAATACTCTTGTATGGCATAACAACCCCCTTAATTTTTACGAGTGTACATAAAGTATATAGTTTATATAAATATAAATCGAATAAAGTGTAATGAGGTTTATGCTTAAAAGAGGAAGAAAAAGCTATTTACCAATATAGCAATCCACCCATCTATCCAGTTATAGACATATCTGGCTTTAAATGAGTTTTTTGTTCACAGTCACACGCACGCACACAGTATCAAACAAACACTCATGAGACGGCTAGTGAACACTCGTGTGAGAGTGTTTACTGCAGTATGAAGAGCTTTATCACCATTCACTGTCAGCTGCTGTGCCCCAACCACACCCATCCCACTATATACCTCACACAAAACACAATGCCTTCAGCCATTAACTAAATGACAGGGAGCATTCAGTCCTATAATAATATCTCCTTAATATGACCTCAGCCATGACATGAACTGGAGTGGATGAAAAATAGCCAAAATCGCCCAACTCTCCAGTTTGTCCTTGATCATGCGTGATTTGCATCTATTGTCCGTGTATTGTTAACCAATCCGGATGGTGCATTGTAAAAACGTATATATCTTTTGAAGGATGAGAGAGGTCTTTGTATTGTGTGTTTTTAAGTGTGTGTGTGTGTGTGTTCGTCTGTGGGTGCCTCGGGCTTCCTCATCTGACTGTTAAAGTGTGTCAGCGCAAGAGGGAGGCGGAAAGCTGGCCTGTGTGCCGCTGGGAGCGTGTGTGCGTGTGCTTATGGGTGTGTGTGTGTAAGGCTGCTGACGGGACTTGTCACTATCAGTCCCACAAATCTCTGGCACCGGGTATGTTGACACTCTGCCCGAGGGGGAAGGAGCCGGCAGAGGTTGAGGAGAGCAGCGGTTTCCCACGGCTGAAGCTCGCCCGCCTCAGCCCTGCCTCTGCATTCCTAGGCTGCCAGCACTCTGTAAATGTTTGGACAGCCTTGAACAAATAACACACCTTGAAAGGCACAAGTACAGGCTCTTTTTCCCTTTTCTTATTCTCCCTCACACTCTCCCTCTCTCCCACCTCTTCCTCGCTTACTGTTTAACTCTCCTCTGCCCACCCCCCGACCGCAGACGCTGCCTCCTGCCTCTCTTTAAACTTGTCTGTCAAAGATATGACGTGTAAACACGAGTCTAGCATATGGGTGCATGCAAGCACGGACACACATGCTACACATCTCCAAGACTGCCTTACAGAAGGTCTCTGTCTCTCACTTACTCCAGCACATCATTATTTTGTACATTTTACAGAAAAGGGACTTTTCACCCTAAACAATCATTCAGTCATTTATTATTTATTTTTTGCTCATACAATGGAAGTCAGTAGGGTCTTTCCGAACATCTAGTATATGTGTGAAAATAAATGAATGAATGAATGTTTGGAACAATACGAGGGTGAATTTGGAGGGAACTGTTCAAGTACAAAAAATCTGGACAAAATCACTGAGCTGTTTGCCTGTGATTATTAATAATATACTGTATATATACTGTATGTATATATCCACACATCCTTTTGATCTTTCATCTGAAAAAATCACAAAAATCTAACCTATCACTGAAGTAAAATAATTGAAATGGGGAGAAAATGTTTTCTCCTATGCATGTTGGCGACAATTATTGGGACCCCTGGAAATTCTTAAAATAGTAAAATGTATCTGATATATTCCCATTCCCATTCATATTCACAAAATGTAGCACTCCAGGGTCATTATGAACATATCCAGCCATGGCTTCCTGTTATACAAAAATATAAATAGCCCAAATTCCTTAATAATGGTCTCTGATCAAATTTTCTCCAAACTATTCAGGCATTATAGGAGAAAACTCATGGCTGCAAAATATAGCATTGCATATACAAATACCTTAAAACTACATGAGTGTAGCAACTAATACATAAACTAACTATCTAACTAAAAAACAAATATAAATAAGTATATAAATAAATAATAGGTTTTAAAATATAACAGTAAATGCATGAAACTAAATGAAGGTAGGAACTAAAACAAACCTAAACGAAACTAATACTATATCACAAAAAAGAACCTATGCTTTCGATGTTTTGAACCAACATTAAGGTATTAAGTTAAACTGTATTAGCTGTAAACGGCTATTAACTTGGTACATTTGTATCATTGTAATGGATCTAAATAAGTATTAGTCATCACCCTGTTGTTTTGTGTTCAATCTTTTCAGGTTTTGTTTTCAGTCACAACAGAACACGACTAACAGTGCAGCTTTCTGCTTAAAAAGTACATAAATAAGGGGAAATCTGAAGCTCCCATGACCTAAGCGTAATGTGCATGCTTCAAAGCCAGGCCCCTATGGGGAAAATGCAGAGCACTGAGTATGGCAATCTGATGATTAGTAAGTAAGAAGCAGGGAGGTAAAACACAACTAAGCATGTAGAAGTATATTTGATAGGAGCGGGCGTGAAATGGGTTATATGGGCTAACAGCAAAAGCAGCTGATAACTGAGAACTATTTATTCATAGTTTAGGCTTGTTCTGTAGAAAAGGGACTCTGGTTTAAAATGTCATGTATTTATTTTTACATGCATGGACAATTGGAGGAACCATGGAATTTTTCTGCTTTAACACAAGACACGAGTTGTTGTGAAATTCGAATCTGAAATGCATTAGAAATAAGTAGTACAAGTAGAAATCTATCAGTGATGCCTCTGTAATGGAAGATTTGTATGAGAAAAAACTGGATGAATGAATAAATAAAAGAACAAAAATGAGATTATGATGTAGTAATATTACAAAACAGGACCTGCAACAGAAAGTTTGAGAAAATGAGGTGAAAGGTAAAATAAGGTAGGCTACTTAACCTTAAAAATAAAATAAAATACATTCATTCATAAAATTGAATGTTAGATTACGAAATAGGCTAGGGCCTGCAACAAAAAGGGAAAATAAGAAATAAATGACTAAAACTACAAAAAAAAAAAGTAAAAAAAAAGATAGAAAGAGAAAAGAAGGTGAAAGGTGAAAGGAGGTGATTAACCTTTAAAAAATGCTGATTGTCAACTTCAGGAGGTTTCATATGAGCTTTGTTATTACTAATTCTAATTCTAATTTCTACAAATAATAAAAAACAGTTTTTCTTGCAGTAAACATTAAGTTAAAATCAAAATTTATAAAATTACACATGTGGTATAATGTGGTGTAATGTAATGTGGAATATGTTCATTTCACAGTTGCCACTGTTATTCATTAGGGTCTAGGTAGTAGCTAGTTTATTTAACTTATGCCTACATTTCTTTATTTTTCTTCTCAGGTTATAGTTTTGTAGAAAAGAAACCTGACGCCACGAACACACCCACGCACGCGCGGGTTGATGTCAGACGGCAGCTGAGGAATCCTGATGCTACTCGCGCGCAGTAAATCTCACGTCACCGATCGGAGGACACGTTACACTACCGCTCTCTGGCAGAGGCCAGTCAAACGCCGCTCTGTTTTCACTGTCGGGAGGCCTCCGGCTGCATATTTCTGTAATTAGGGTTTTATGCTCAGCAGTTCTGCAGCTGTGCTGACATTTGGGTGTCGCCCCCCTGTTTCTCACGGTCCCGCTGCCAATGCTGCTCGACCGCTGGTCACCGGCCAAGACTGAGGTCCATGTGTCAGAATGAAGGTGCTTTTTCAAATTATATTCCTGGCAATGTGATGCCATGTCAAGGTCACCTCGCAAAACCGCAGAGGTGCTTTTAACAATTCGTCTTTTAAGTGAATGTGGACAAGACAGTGTAAAACTGACTGCAAAACTCATCACCAGAATTTTGGACCATGTTTCCGGTGCCAAGACCGGGCATTTGCTGTGTATTTGTTGCTTACTGGCATAAATTAAAAAAAAGAAAAATTATACCTAAATATGTATAGGTTGTTTTTTAATGTATATACCACACACTGTGTCCTAAAAAGATGCAATGCAAGCAATTTTTTGAAGTTTGGATTCTGAAACTGCTGCTTAACTTAACACAATCACATCAGAAACTCTAATCTTTTTTTTACACTTTACAATTACTGTAGGGTCCATTTGTTATCATTAGTTAATGGCATCACATGACCAAACTATAAAATATTTCCAAAACATATATTAATCTTGTTAATTTAAACATTTATTAACTGATAAAAACTAAATTTGCATCTGTGAATATGTGACTTCATAGAATTATGTTCAGGTAAACTAACAGATGTATTATTGTACCATTTTTAACAAAGACGAAAAATTATTATAATAAAATTAGTGCTCTTTAATAGTTATTGCACTGAAGAATAAGTTAGCTCATGGCACTTTTGAGCAAATTGAATAAACACCTGATGCACATTCTTCATTCAGCATTTAGAAGTAAAAATATTATATTGAATTATACGTCTCATAAATAAAACAGTAAAATAGAAAGTAAAAGTAAATGGAAATAAATAGATAGAATAAAACAAAATGACCATGAAAGTAAAATATATACAATTCTGAGCCAATCTTGTACCCCAAATACAAATCTTCCTTTAAATATAAGCTTTCAAGGTTTTAAGTGGGACAAAAAACAATCATTAGAACAAAAAAAAGAAAGAAAGAAAGAAAAAAGCATGGATGGCTTGCAATCACTGTCTCATCCTAAACTTTTAATACTTATGTTTACAAGTAGCAAAACTTGTAACATAAACAGTTCTCCTCTTTAGCTGCATGCTGAAGCTTTCCAAAATGTGTTCCTAATAAGCCATTCCCACTGAGAGTTTACTCATTAGAGTGTAATCGCAGGACTTTAGCTGAATGACCTTTTGTGTCCCCAGAGAGCTGTTAAGCAGCAAAGCAGCATGTTGAAATGTATGTTCGGTGCACTATAATGGCACCATATGTTGCTACTTCAGGACCTGACAAAAGAGTTAAAAGCACTGCTTCCAACACGAGGCAGTTCATAAGCCAAGAAAATGTTTTCATTTCTAAAATTATGTATAATATTGGACGTAATAGCATGCAATTATAAAACACAGTGTATGAAACAAAGAACAATTTAACCGCAATAGCTGCAGAGCTTGGATGAGTCAGGGAGGTCGGAAAAGGTCGGGGTGTCCCCCTGTGTCCGCCAGTGCTCAGCTGTCCTCCCGGAAACCCCGGTCCAGCTGCTGCCCATTACAGCTGGAATGTATCCTTGGGTCGGATGCCAGCAGTGTACTAGCATATTATTAATGTGGTGACCACCAGCCTCGGCCACTTGTGAGATATTAACATTTCACACACAGATCCTTCCCATGAACCCCCACCCACCCATGCCAATGTCAGAAATGCCCACAGCAACTGCTGTGCATCTCTAACTCCACCAGGGGCATCTACACGATAACAGGACGTGTCAACAAGCAGGACAACTGAGACATTTTTTAGATTTGGATACTTTTGTCTCAGGGGATTCGTTTTTATTTAAATTTTAACATTCAATTTTAAAAAACAGTCTGAAGTTTGAGTAATTAATGTACCTACCAATGAGTCAAAAATGTAGGTGAAGAGCTTGAGATGAAATAAGTTTGGTAATGTGCAAGTAATACTTCACAATATAGGTCCCATTGGTTAACATGAAAAATATTCCACTAATAAAGCTTCTTATCAAAGATCAATAAAACAAATATATAACTCATTATTAGTTATTGTAATAGGACCTTATTATAAAGTGTTAGAAATGTGTGAAGAAAACAAATATCTTTGTAAATCAGCAATTTTTTTATTGTGTGTATTGTTCAGCTATAATTTGGAAAAGTGTGAAAATACTATTGAGTGTATTCACGAAACATATAATGGTAAATTTAGCCTTAACAAAAGAAAAATCTGCCATTTTGTAAAAAAAAAAAAAAAATGTCAGTGTTGTCATTTATAAAACAAAAATCCTTAATTTTATAATTTGAGATATGGTGGAAATGGTGCTGTAGCAGGACTGTAGAGTAAAAAAAAGTCATAGAATTCTCCTGGGGTGCATATATGACCATTTTGGGACATGGTTTGTTGACAAAAATAAAACAGATCAGTGTGAAAATGTGTTTTATCTTTATCTTTTTTTTTTTTTTTTTAAATCAACAGGTCAAGAATGGCTGTAGGTGAAGAATGCGAATAGTTGAAGAAATGGATAATGTGGATACAGTGTTGCATCAGGTCGCTCTTTGAGCTGGAGTGTTTTTTTTTTTATTGTCTCTTTTGTTTGAATTTATTGAATAAATAAATAAATAATTTTGTTGGAAGGATAAGAGACTAAATAGCAAACTACAAGGCTTGTATTTATGGTATGGTCCTCTGCACATACAGTACTAGAAACGACGAAACAGAAGGTCTGGCCTCTTTAAACTACATGTTCAACTTCTTTAGAAACCGAGGAGCTGGGCCTATATGTATAACAAGGTAAAACAATACACTTACAATACATAACAAGCGCTGAGCAATGCAGAGTTCCGCTTCAAACAATCTCCTCTGTCATACTAAGCCATAGAGCACCTGGGCAGGGCATGCCATTTGGCCTAACGATACTCTAAACAAAAAATTAATCTAGTAGACTCTTTAAATATTTTAAAGCTGCCTCCTAATTACAGCGAATGAAAAGCAAAATCAAAACGCTCAGTGCAGTAATTGGGCTCTTTTCTTTGATGCTTCTATAGATGCCATTGAATGTAGGGACCAAGCCAAACAAAACCAGTGCTTTCACTGACCCAAAGCTTTCTCCTAATTACAGCAGCTTTGTATAATACAGCTGTGCACCCCTTCCCCTTAGGGTTGCATCTACACAGTCCCAAATGAGGAGCGTTTCAAAGCATTTCTCCAGACACACAGGAAGGTAGTTTGCGCACAGCCGACTATCAGAGATGACCTGATTAAATAGTGTGGCTGGTATCTGAGCAAGATATTCCCTGGATCACAGACGAGGAAAAGATTTGGCTTGTGCAATATACAAAGTTGCAACAATTATTTAATGGTTTGGCCTGTTTGATTACAAGGCATTTGCTGTTCGTTTTAAGTGCAGAGGTCTGTGGGGGGAGAAGGACTGTGGGATGCGCTCCAGTGAAAGTGTACTTGCATATTCACACTTGTTCTACAGGCCACATTGCAGACATGTGCCAGCCTCGCAGGCGACTGAACAGACAGAATACATCAGTCTGCTGTGATCTGGCAGTGAGTATCACTGGAACGTCACGGATAACATAGCAATGTGAGAAAAACATTTCATCTTAAAACAACAAGCTGTTAGTTTTGCACTTACTGGAATTTATAAAATCACCGTTGAACAAATTTATAAATTATATTATATCACTATCAATAAAAATGCATGTAATTGTTATTTTTTTTAACACTTTTATTGTAAGTTTTATTTATATTGTGTTTAGCATTATATCTCTGTCAATTCAGTGCAAATAAAAAAATATTACTTTACAAAAGTTAATATTTAATACTGTTAAGATTTATATTGTTATTTATAATTATACAGTTATTATTTAACATTATATTTCAACATTTATTTTATATAAAAATCTTTTCAAATCTTTTCATAATTTCAGTACTGTTTTCAGTTTTCGTTATTTTAACAGTAAAAAACTGTATAAATGCTACAGCAAAAATCTGTTAACGGTAAACAGTACATTTCCATGCTACAGTGAATAACTGTAATTAAATTTAAAGCAACCGTGATTTTAAAATAAATGTGAAATTTGACACTGTTAAAATAAAATCGGAAAAAGTCATTATATAATTCAGAGTGGGAAACAATTTCTTTTCTTTCAGTATTTTTCCCACCTTTATTTTAAGGTATGCACTAAAACCACTTGACTTTCTTATACTGAGGTTTTAAGACATTGCATTTTGCCCACATCCACATTTAGGATGCCGCTTCCTTTACAGAAAGAGGAAATGGTTTAACAGTCCAGTGCAATGGCTGCTCAGTGAGAATATAGTGTGCATTCAGTTTCAATGGACGAACTGTAACTAGTCCAGTTAGAGTATATAAACTATTTGTTCACATGGAGTGGGTCTCATCATGGGGGACGCCATGTTAAGGTCACATGACCAGCCTTCCTGAAACGGGTCGATTTGTACAAAGCTCATTGTTCTAAAAAACCAAGGTGTGCTCTGATTGGCCAGCTATCCTACGCGTTGTGATTACCCAAATATTTGCAGACTTTTGATGGAACTGTTACGCCACTTACCATAATATAATGCTGTGTCCCAGTGCAGAAACAATAAAAGCCATTACAAATTAGGCATATGTTGCAGTGGGGAGATAATTACTGATTATAATGACTTAGTTCTGTCTGTTTATGCATCACGTTGCATCGTACCTCGTAAACATGACTATGGAGAAATGGCAGACAACAAACACTGCACTACGCTGCTCAAAACTTGCGTTTGAATAGTAAGTAGCAGGTTATTTTAATAAGGAAACATAACTAATTTAAAGGTTGTGAGTCAGAAGCGCCAGACTGCCTTTGCAAAGTCAGAACTGCCCCACTTTATAATCTTTGTGTTGCTGAACACACTTTAATATTCGGGTTGAACTGTTTCTAGTTGTGTCCTCTTTATGTCCACAAAGTAGTTTCACTTTCACCACGAAACACAGCGTCTCTTGAACATGGCACTGGCAACAACGCTACAGCGAGAATAATAGTTCTTTGAAAATAATGTTTGAAAATAAACCCACTCTGTGATGTAGAGAATTGGGGGCGTGTTTAAACGAGCCATTTTAGGAGGGTATCAAGTCATACAAGTCATAAGTTTTGTAAAAAAATATGCATTTGCTTTTGAACCTTTTAACTTTAGGGATCTTATCTGTGCACTACCAGCTTGTAAAACTCCAAAGAGAAAGGAAAAATTAAGACAAATGTACACAATTTCCAAGCGCTCAGAGCAGCCGCACAAACTGCGTCAGTGAATAGGCCAGCTCTGTTGAAAGGCATTTGCAGGCAGAGAAGTGGAGCAAATGTGCTGGTGTGTGAAGCCGGCGGAGAGGCCTAGCTGAATGCGGCTCCGCCAAACCTCTCTTAGAGGCCACGCACGGCCCCTTTCAGAGCCGGCCCAATCGCCTCTAATCTCTGACCCCATCAATAAGATGTATTCAGACTCCATCAAACAGCCGAGCTGCTGTGCAGGCGGGCAGAAACCGCTGGGGGAGAACCATGGGAAACACTCCTTTAATTGTCCCTCGACCTTTTTAAAGAATATTAAGCTGCATTAGTTGTCTATGAGCCTTTCTTTCCTGGCCTTTCTTTTGGAGAGGGCTACAGCAGCCCACTCAGCCAACAGGCCATTAAACGTGACAGGTCTTTGTGGAGAGAGGAGAAACACACGGCGGAGATGAGGCTCGGCCGCTGTGCATGAGGAGGGCAGCGAGAGGTTCTGGTTTACATCAATCCTATCAGCCCACACGGACGACTACATATCTAGCATGAATAATTCTCTGTCTACCATAGGCTCCCGCTCAGCTGCCGCCAACATTGCGCTTCTGCGCGTATCCCGAACGAGACAGGCGCTAAAGAGCGTAATTGCTGTATAATGGTTACATTTCCCAGTCACACTCTCCATGGTGAGCGTTATCGTTATTATGGACATTGCTAGAAACCTACGGCCCACTCAAGTTATTCCCCAGCGGGAGATAGGCTGTTTCAGAGAGGAATGTGATGATGTTTTTTGAGGAGTTGCAGTGTAGGATCTAACCTGTGGAATGCAAGCGTATTAATAGACTAGAGTCTTACCATGCATCACTAATTAATACTTAAACAAAACTGTATGAATCTGAATGAAAATGTATAGTGCTTATGACTTCATATAAGAGCACAATTGTATTTTTGATGATTGCAGATTCATAATTGCAACTTAATTTCCTCATTTCACCTTTAGTCTTTAAAACTGTGGATACAGGATGATTTCGGTTCTGTATCTTATATATATTTATATATTTCAATTCCAACATACCACAATTGCAACTTTTTTCTCACAATTATGACTTCATAACTCACAGCTGATACGTTTTTCGTAATTTTGACTATATCTCATAGTTGCATTCATATCTCATAATTGTGACTTTTTATGTTACAGCTGCCACTACATATATTATAAATAGAACTGTTTATTTAAACTGCAACTTTACATATCTCGCAACATTACAAACAAAATGGATTTTACAACTTTATTTAACTGCAACTTCATTTTTCACTATTGCAAATTTAAATATCACAACTTCAACTGAATATTTCACTTGCAACTTTCACCTCACAATCACTACATTTATATACCGCATTTGCAAGAATCTCTTACAACATGTTAAATCTCAGAATGGCAAATTTATTCTGCTGTTTTTATCTCAACTTCATATATCCCTATAACAACATTACACAACTGTTAAATCTCACAACCACAACTTTCTGTCTGTTCTGCAACAGCACATCTCACAATTTCTACATTAAATCCAACAAATGCGTCTTTAAATAATATATCTCACTTATACCTTTATACCGCACTATTGTCACTTTAATTCTTTCACAGTAATTTATCATATTATACACTGTATTTTATGCTCTGAAGCAGAAAAAGACTTCATTTAGTTCTCTTTGTCCCAAAACATGCAATGATTTTTTCAATGCACATTGCTCTTTTCTGCAATTTCTGCAAAGCAGTCAATGATAAAAGGATAATTTAATTCGAAAGAACAGCAGACTCATGGGCAGATGCACCTGACAAGCCTTTGGAGAGGTTAAAATGATGTTTTGCAACCTTCCTTAGTTTGGGGGGAAATTGTTATTGTGAGCTTAAACCACCCAGTGAATAGCTGCTTTCTGAGTAAATTATGCATCACCTCCTTTTCACGTGTAGTGTGTTAAAAAGCTTGCCTTGACCTTCTGACACCAAGCATAGAAATTCAACATAAAGCTCTTATAGAATCCCAAAATGGCATATGTTCCATTGAATGGAGGGTCCATTAATCAACAACCATTAAGCTCTAAATAGGCAGATTTTGAAGTGTTTATATGATGCAAAAAAAATCACCTTGTCATCTTTTAAATGACCACAGATATGAGAGGAGAGCGACGCCAGAGATGGACGGATAGGGGGGAGGGAGGGTCTTTGGTGGGGTTGGGTGGGGCTCTATTTTAGCCTTGACACAAAGGCGTTGCTGTGCAATCAGCGCTGTGTAAAATTGGTGCTCTGTGCCAGGCACAATGGGGCACAAAGGCAGGGGGCTGGTGGCCCAGTCGGGAGCGCAAGGACACAGCTGTGAACAGAGCCTGCACAGCCCCGCTCAATATGGGCCCTCATCACATCTGTAGTGGTCCAGCCGCGGCTTCCGCAAGTCCGTCACACAATGGGAGCTCTCAGCAAATCCTTTGTTGTGACTTTCAAGGCCCTTTTTAGCCAAAATCTTAAATATTTCATTAGGCCCCCTTCGCCCGCTCCCATTCTTCAGGTCTATTATGAAGAGGCGAGCTGCGCTTTACCCTGAAATCCATTCCTCTGAGGGTCAACAAAAGACTTCTTCAAATCTGTTTGAGTTCCGATGGAATCCTGTTGCTCCTCAAACATGCCAATGTTTAAGTTTCAAACTGGGAAAAAAGAAGCTAAACTTACTTTTATCTATTTTATGTGTTCACATCGCACGTTCATATGGATAGACCTTAATGAAGTTGTGACTTAAAGTTGATAAAAAAGTTGAAAAAAAAAAAATCTGTAATTTGAGATCCAAAATTGCTCTTTTATCACAATTTGTGCTTAAAATGCCCAATTATTGTTTGATTAATGTCTGAAGTAACATTTCAATAGATGACTCAAGCAAGACATATAAGAAGAAAGGTTTAATGGATGGATTTGAATGTGTTTTAATTTAGATTTAAACATTAAATGTCTATTATAACTTTAATTGGCCTATATTTGTGCTTTAAAATACATTTGGTCAATAGATCTGAATAATTTTCAATGTTATTTTTTGCAAAGGAAAAAAAAACCGGAAACTAAAATTATACCTTTTAAATAAAAAAAAGTCATAAAAAATATAATATTGCTAAATAAATCACATTATTATGACTCAGTTATTCATCATTTTAATAATTCCTTTTTATAGACAACTTGAGAGATTCAAACTAGTTTCTAAACTGAAAGAAAACGTAAATGACTTACGCAATTATTTCATTATTAATATTCTTAATTCATAATTAATATGAAAATGAAAATAAGTTATTTGATTTTCGGATGCTCATCCAATAAAGTGTGTTTGCTTCTAGTTCTCATTCTCCAGCTTCGCCATCATAGACTACGAGCAGAAGATGATAAACCACTCCCATACAAATATTAAACACTTGTTAATAACTTTTGCCTCTGTGGCGCAAAGAGCTCTGTCAGCCTCGCTAAACAGGTCTGAAAAGGATTTGCCTTTATGTGAGGCCTTAAACTGCCGTGCTGATTTGGCCGATAACAATGAGCAGGCTTTTGTCGGGGTTGAGGGGGCCTTGATTTATCCAACACTTTAAGCAGCCCTAATGAATAATTCAATGTTATCATTCAACTTGCCGCTCAGTTATTATGTTTTGATTCTTTTTTTCACACGTGAGGGAACCGGCCGGACAGGGGGTATCGTGCAGGGGCACCTAGGGGGAAATAATGCACAGCATGGGACAAAACAAGAAAGGCCCCGGCGCAGGACTCTGGCTGTCAGCTTGATAAATATAATGTGTCACCAATTAAAAACTCATTGCCATTCTCTAATTCAGCCAGCGCCTTGTTAACCGCTGCCTGGCAGGGAGGCTCCCGCTCTGTCCCGGCCCCTGCTACCAGCACCCTCCATAATAGAGGGTCTGCTTTTCCCATCCTTTAAAACCACATCCCCTTTCCATTGGCATGTAAATAAGACATTCATTCAGCACCACTTTTTCCATCCGAGGCAGAAAAAAAAAAAAGACCATCAATGTCTTTGATTCAAATCTTTTTTTCTCCGGAAAACAAAGAATTCTATAGTTTCAGATTTTTTTTACGCCAAAAAAAACTTTTCTTGCCTTTCTTTTAGGGCATTCTCATGTTAATGCTGTTGACACAACTTTGGGCAGCGTGGGTATACAACGCATATGAACCCTAGCAGGAGTCCATTACAGAAATGCCATTTAGCAAGCTGTTTCTGTGAGAAAGTCAAACGTTTAAGAGGCTTTTTTCAAAGCGCCTGAGAATCAGTGCTTCACAGGAGCAGCGGGAGGCCTTTTCTGAGAGTTTTCCTCAAACTAAAGGCTGTCCAGGTCCCTGATGTTTGCTAACCGGAGTCAAAAGTGCCAGAACGCATAAGAATGCTGTTTATTCGAAGCGATGTGTAATGGTTTGTCCTCTAGGACTTTTGCACTCCACTGCTTTTTCCTTTAATCGCTATGTGCTCATTCAGAGTATTCCTTTGGTCTCTGTTTTTGCCTTGAAGTGTTAGAGTCTTGTTTGTTTATTTATTTATTCATGCACTTGTTTATTTATTGTTATTAAAATAATGCCAAAGGGTTCCTAACATACAAATTAGAGCAGTCAGGTTAAAGGTCAGAGGAAGAATCGCGGGGATGGATCAGTTAAGTCAACGAGGTGTCAGTTTGTCAGCATAGCTGCCTAGAGAGGAAATAAGTCTGGTTTGGGAGATTGTTTACAAAATCAGCTGGAATTATTTCATTGGATCTATTTAAAAGTATTTGTTAAATTATTTTAAAGTATGCCTTGTTCTCCGATCATAAAACAATGACATGAGATACACTTAAATATAACTTCAGCATTAGTAATAATCAATAAAGGAAATTCTGAGTAAAATAATAAATGAGGTTGATTGAAAAATGTAGACTTAATAAAGGGCTGTAGTATTCAACAGCATGCAGCAGATGTTTTCAATGATACAATTTGAAAACTGAAAATGTGTGGTGTAAAAGCATCATGTATGAAACAATAGGCAGGGAAAAAATAATCATATTTAATACATTTATGGCTCTTACATAGCATAATATAGCGAGAATGTGATATGATTTTATTCAGAGGCCCAAAGTAATTGTACAAATATGCAATTTGGTGCAGTTGCTGATATTTGTATGATAACTTATACATAAAGTATGTAATTTAAAGTAAGTATTAATAGGCTGTAATGTAAATCAATGAGATTTTTATAACAGTATAAAAGACTATTTACATAAAATGCATGTATATGTCAGTTCATTAATCTATATCTGCCAATTATATGTCTGAATGCTTGCTTTTATGATCAAAGCACTGTAGTTTGTATTGTTGAGGGGAAAATATAATTAAATGACATACAATGATAACCGGATGTTCCTAACAAACGTGAGGTATCATATCTGATAAGAATCTGCATAGTAAATATGGTAAAGCAGGCTTTGTCATATTTACGTGACTCAAAAACAATCAGCAGAATGAATTTATATTGATCTAGAATAATATTAATTATTATATAGGAAATTAAGTTTATTAAATTATTTAATTTGTTAATTATTGATTCTTATTGATATTTTACTTTCTTTACTTATTTTTAATTATTCATTTAATATAATTGTTCACATCAAAAATATTGATCCAGGCCCTTTTTGCATGCTATATTCAGATTGTGACATACAGAAATACACATAAGCGCAGTGCCTTCCGCAACAATCACTATTCTCCATTGATGTGTCTTCAAAGAAACCTTCACTGATTATGAGCCACTGTTTTTCACATCCGCTCTGAATCAGCGTGGCCCTTGGCATGCAAAGATGAGGGGCCAGCTGTGTTTTTGACACACAGTGGAAAGAAAGAGAGAGAGAATCACCGAGTAATATATAATGCCTGCTTGTGTCTCTTCTCAAGCCTCTCTCATGCAGTCGTACAGGAATGTGGAATATTCCATCTAAAAGAGCCTAAATAAGTGTTTCCAAGCTGTTTTCAGCATTTCAAAGACTGTCTGCCAGAAGCATTGAATTAAGGAGAGCGTGCCCCCCTCCCCAACCGAAGCCCACCCCACCGCCCCACCAGCAGCACGGCTCAAAGCCCAGGCTCATTACTACTGTCACACCGGCAGTGGAGAGGCTTGGCACAGCCTCGTGTACTTAATTGAATTAGACATACCCGCTTGTTTAGGCATTGTGCGATGGCATGAGAATCCCGCAGCCTTTTTCCATGATAAAAACGAGAGGCCTCGGCAACACTTGTCAGCAGATCTAAGCGTTCCGAACGGGGCGTGAAACTGTAGAGCCTGAGGGAAGGTGGCACGGGAGAAGACACACAGGAGCATCTTTTCACAACCTGGAGAGGTGCCCGCCAAGGAATGCTGGGAGCAGCGTGTTAGGGCACTGTATCCACGCTCCGTAATCACACAGTAATCAGTGTCTGACTAAGATATGACCACGTGTTAAGCGCCTGGGTAAACAATGATTATGAATGGAGTCTGTTTCCAAAAGCATTTATTGCAGTAATTTCTTTAAGATCATTCGCTTTTAGCAAACAGATTTACTGGAATTCTGCAGGAATACAACAATATTAATTATTCTGCAATATAAGCCAGTTATTATTTATAAATGGTCAGTGTTAAATATGTTATTTTGTCTAAAAAGACAAACAAAAGAAAATCAATTAGCAATTAAACCATTTTTTTTGTAAATAATACGTTGTTTTTGCTGAATTTATGATTACTTGTTAGTGAGCTTTGAATGACATCAATAATACCAACGGACAGAAAAGAAAATCTGTTATACAGTAAGTCACTGAAAAGTTTGGGGTGTGTTGGATTTGTTATTGTTTTTGAAAGCAGTGACTTATGCTCACCAAGGCTGCATTTATTTATAATATCAAAAAACACAGTAGAAACTGTAATATTCTGAAATATTATTACACCCTAAAATAACAGATTTATTAATATATTTTTAATCTAAAAATATTATTTGCAAATGTATATGCAAAGCAGAATATTCAGCATCATTACCTGTCACATCAGGAATCATTCTAATGTGCTGATTTGGTGCTAAAGAAATTATTATTATTCACAGTATTAAAAACAGTTATGCTACTTAATACTTTTGTGGAACCTGTGATACATTTTCTCATGATTATACATATTTTTTAAGATTATAAATGTCTTTATTATCACTTTAATGCACCCTTGCTAAATTAAAAGTATTCAGCTCTTTAAAAATGAATAAAAAAATGTACTGACTAAACTACAAACTTTTCCATACTGACTATTAATAGCATTAAAAAAACAAAAAAAAAACAAGATCCTGTAATATTGACGGACAGCTGCTTTGATATCTCATTTTGTATATGAAAAAAAACAAAACTGTGACTACATGATTATTTTTGTACTGTTTTGTCTAAATTCACAAGCGAGGCCAGACATAAAAGACGTAAAAACGTCAGTGCTGGATGACATCAGAAGCCTGAGCTCAGCCTAGTGACCCACATCTCTTAACCTAACTTTAAAAGACAACAGCCTGCATGCACTTCAGGATTTTGGAGTTTTGCTTTAAAATTCAGGGCGAAAGAGTGCGAGCAAAAGAGACAGAAAGAGCTGCCTAATGTGATTGCCCTTTGCATTTATTCCGCCAGCTTTGAAGAGAGCTAAGAGGAGATGCCTCAGTGCTGTCACTACATAATGTCACCTCACTAACCTTCAGGGTCAGATCCAGACTAACGCCGTAACCCGGGGCCCTGATCCGCCTCCAGCCCCTTTAGTGGTGCACCCAGCTGTCAGTAATGCAGCCCAAACTTTATTCAATTCGAGATCAGTCAACGTGAAAGGATAATCTCTGAATAATTGGAGCCTATGGACCCTGGAGAATCTTATGCCTTTTCTTAACTTTCCCTCAATACCCCTGACTTATTTCCAAGAGGACACCCTTGTTACCCTCAATGAACAACCAGATGGGCAATTATAAATCTGCAATAATTGTTGAGAGGGTTTTCAGCGGCCATGGAGGGTTGTCAGTCAGGCTGAGAGGGCGTAAACATGGCTTCTTCTGGGCCACCAGCACTCTACAAGTGAACACCAGACATGCCGATGGCCTACCATCCAAATCCATTTCTCTTTCCTCTTCACATGAATAAAACGCAGACAATTAAATGACTGAGACGGTCACATTCCTGCGCATTAGCGTTGAAGAGTCGCAACATTCCTGAGATGTTTCCTATTATGACCTACGGACTGTAGAGCTTTTGAAATGTCCCAGACAATGCGTGACATTTTGATGAACACTTCTTCACAAACATCTAATAAATCTTCATTTCGCTCTCACTCTGGGAAATCTGTCACTGGGATGATTTATAATGATGCAAAACCATGCAAAAAGTCGCTACGAAGCGTTTTCATTCATGATTTTCGCTGCAAATTTCGCTGAGAATCGATGTCGCGCGCACATGCTGACAACTGTAGGATCGATAAATGAATCTGATCAAAACAGAATGATAAAGCAACCCTGTTTAGACTTGAAAAGTGACCTTTCCGTCAGCTAAATCACACAGAGCATGAATGGAAGACACAGAGAGAGCAAGCGAGCCTCGGATCCTCCGTGCCGCTGTGCTTTACGTGTCTGTCTCTCCGCGGTACGGATGATCCGCTAATGGAAGCCTCTGTCACACTGGGAGGGCTGATGCAGAACACAATGAGATATGAAAATTAGCAACGCTGGTGCTGCTGCTACTATAATCAGTCATCGGACTGTCAAATTCCCATCGGTTGAGCTCCATCTGGGACAAGCCAGAGGTGGTGGGATACCAGTGGAGATGGCAACCCGCCAGACCACACCTGTGAGATCTTTCCACACAAATTTTCAGCCATGTAACATTTCATGTTGTGCTTTTAGTTACATTTTTATTGATTTGTTGCGTTATACTATTACATTGGTCTATTTATCCTCGGTGTGTGAGGAGATCACTCCTCAGTGTATCTATTTACTGTAGACCGAAAAAGGCCTTAAAAGATTTAAAATGAAGCAGGAAATTCTGACGCAGAAAGCCATTAAAATGACATTAAATGTGGCATGCTGTCACGATCAGCTGGAGGTGGTAACAGTGTTACCAGCTATTGGTAACACATGCCCTGCAAAAATTGTATTGTCATTTTTGTCTTGTTAAACAAAAATATAAAAATTCTTAAAATAAAGATACATTAACTTAAAAGGCAAAATGGAGATATGAAGTCTTGTTTTTTGAGAAATTCAACCAAATTCAGTAAATTAAGACTTAAAACATGAACAAATATCTGTTCCTTTAAATTAAGTTGATTATTTCTTAGTCCATTGATACTTACTGGTTCCATTTTTTATCACAAGTGCATAAATACATTTTGATAAATATCTCAGAAAATAAGACTCATATTTAAATTGTTCTAAATTGATTAATGTTAGATATTTGCAAAATAAAATAAGACAAAAAGACTACGATAGAACATCATTTTGTTGTGACGTCAAATTATTTATTTGTTTATTTATTTTTTCAAATAATTAAAAAACAAAGGAGATCAGTTGGAAGTTAAATGACTTTAAAGTGCAACATACTGTAATAAGGTGTTTGTTCTTTAGACATCCATAGATAGAGTATTATGTTTTCTTCAATTTACATCTACTCTAAATTATTTTTAATTGGTCTTCAAAGTCTTCACGAAACTTGCAGAAACCTGTTATCTCAATTTCTATATGCATTTTAAAAATATAACAAAATGGCTTACAACTTCAGTCAAAACATGTTGACTAAAAATGATTATGACTGATTATTTTAATAGCTTGAGGGCCAGATCAGATATAAAGAGTGAATGCCATCCTGTAAGCTAAAGGCAACAGCAGCGACCCCATCTCATCACAGGATAAGCTTTCTTGTTTAATGACATTAATGATTATAACAACAAGAGGAAAGAGAAAGCGCACTGGGCCCAAGACAAACAGACACACACTACAGCCTGTCGTACTTGAACAAATCTCCCACCAACAAGTCAAGCAAAATATTTTCTCTGCTCAATCAGAGTGGCACATCACTTCCTGTTCTGGAGGAGGCATCCACCGGTGGCTCAGAACTGCCTGTTTTCCATGCCACAACTTCCTGCCATCCAGCTTCTGAGAAAAAAAATCCACAAAAGGGGAAACAGAAAAGCTGCCAATTGTGAGAGCGATCTCAGGGCCGTCGAGGGGACGGGAACAGTCTCTTTAGCAACAGCAGAGAAACAAGCACACAGACGGCTGTAAAATCAGACAGTTTTGTGAGGTTGAAAAAATGCCGCCCAGAACTCAACTCATTAATGAGACACTGAAGAGATCAGGATTTATGACCTGCTAGAGAATCACAGACAAGAGCACTAGAAATTCAACTCAAGTCAAACTAAAGATCACTATGAATTCTAACATACACATATGACATCAAGGCTGGATTTTGGAAGCAAAAGATTTATATTCACACATACACACACACACACACACACACATATATATATATATATAATTTTTTTTTATATATATTAATTTTGACATCACATTTCCACTTTGTTGTTTTTTATTTATTATAATTTTTTAAATGTTCTAAAACAATGTATATATATTTACACTTTGAAACTTTGAAACAATAAACCATTAAATATTATATATATATATGTATATATATATATATATATATAAAAAATTAATAACATATTAGTATGTTTTTTATTTATTTTTGTGTTCATTTTTAATTGAAGAAATATGTTTATAAAGTAATAATTGTACTTTATAATTACGCTAATTTATGCATGCATGTATATTTTACTTGTTTATTTATTTATGTATTTATTTATTTTATTCCAAAGATAAATACAAAATGAAATAAATAGTCTTCAGCAATGGCTCCTAAATATTTTGACATTTATGTGAGGATTATTCATGATTATATTCAGCCTCAGGAATTAAATGTATCTATAAATGACAAGTATCTGAATGAAAGGCTCTGTTTGCCCCTCTAATCCTCTTTAATTACCCTGTTAGTGTGAAAGCCCTTGTGAACAGACCCCTTTAAGTGGCTAGATATTATAAATCAATGACGGTTTGTTATTCTGTTCATTTAAACAAAGGGGAGACGCATAAAAAGCCATTAAAATGACACGTGAATTGGCAAACAAACTGTTTAATTTGTGTCTGCGCTGCGAAGGGTGCTGCGAGACAGTGACGTCGGGGCAAAGGAAATTTACATCTGATTCGAGTTTAATGGGCCGTAGCGGGCTGGCCGCCTGGTCTCCACGGAAACCAATCTTTTCTCAAGATTTTCAACAGGCCAAAATGTTCCTTTTTTGTTAATTTCAAATGTGTCATGTGATCCCAATGGGGCAGGAGCTTGTATGTATCAATTTGTTTCTGTTGCAGGGCCCGCAATAGCCCAGCAATGAATATATGGGCTATTGAGTCCAGCCACACAATGGCCACAGCTGATGTGGTTGCCACAGAGACACGCCCACACAAAGCCCAGGAATGATGACATATGGTCTCAACCTGCCTGGTCAGAAGACCCCCAATAGGCCTGACTGCATTGGATGACAAAACCCTCGAGCAGGCCATTTATCTGTGCCTACTCATTTCATGCTAAAATAAACTTTTTATAAAGTTTCTACAGCCCATGCACAAGGAGTAAAACAGAGGCCCCAAAGCCACCATGTAAAGTGAAGAATTCATCATTAAGTGATTAACAAAGGCTTCTTTACCACCTGCTCCTACATTTATACGGACATTACTGACAGCT